>JAOTRH010132878.1:0-14180 GCA_034768845.1 Heliamphora exappendiculata | reverse complement strand
ATTGTAATTGTTGAAAGTTAATAAAGATGTATTTTCTGGATCACCGAGCATGTATATATTTTATTTTGGCGTTGATTAGTCTCCTAACAGAATCTCTCAATAAAACAAAACAATTCAAGAGGAAAGCATGAGCAAAATGTAAAGCGAGTATACCAGAAAACCCCAAAATGCTAGGGTTTACTGCTGTAGTTGTTTCGGCAAAAAATCCTAGATTAGAATTCACGATTATGCGCAACGCCAATCTGTTTCTGTTTCTTCCCCAATTTGCTATTTTGCTTTCCTTTTAACCATTGATTACTATCTCCGCTATCAATTATCTCCACATATGGCTTTTTCTTTCTTCTCCTTTTATGTTCTTATTCTTCGCGATTCAGGTACAAACTTTTGCTAGATCACTTGCGCCAATGCTCGTCCTCGCCACCTCTTCGTCGTCGACGGCAGCCGCGGAGGTTGATCAGATGAGGTGGTTGGATTCTATGTCTTCAACTTCTTATGACTGCTACATCTCCCGGTAGAAGGGAAAAGCCTTGTGAGATTATTATTATGAAAAATGGTAATCATTGTTTACTATATAATGAATATAAATAAAAAGTGTACATATAGGGATAATTACACTTATCTCTTCTGAGATTTAAACTTATTACAAAGATCTCTCCAGTGGTATCTGAAATTACACTGTCCTCCCTGTTAGACTTATTAACTTAACGTGATTAACGAAAAATCAACTTTTAGTTTTTTACCCATCTTCTTTTATAGTAATCTCAATATATATATATATATATATATATATATATTACAAAAATGAGGAGTCACTGTCACCACCGTCATCCCCTACCCTCACTGCTAACCCTCACGCCGCACGCCACTATCGCCACTGTCGTTCCTCTTTCTCTGCTCTCTCTCTCATTTTACTGTATGACTTGTTTCTGATCTGCTTGTTCATGCTCCGAATAAGGGTTTCAAACGCCTTTCGTGATTTGGATTTGTTTTAATTTCTCTTCTATTGTTCTTATCATTTATGGATAATGTGTATTATGCTGATTTGTGAATCTGATAAATTGTGTATTTGTAAGCAGACCCTCCTATGTGGAATAATTATTTAATACTCTTAGAACAATACTCTATTTAAATAACTAGATGACACATTTTCACATGTTGAATAGAATAATAATAAAAAAATTATAAGTTCCATTAAAAACATTAATAATTGTGAAGTTAGAGCACCACTTAAACTTACTTTAAGAGTATTGAATATTTGCTCCTCAGGGGTCAACAGTGTGGGGTCAACGGTGGCTACGATGTGGGGTGGGCAGCACTGGCGGTGAGAGATTGGTGGTGGCGGCAGTGGCCTGCGGCTCTCTCTCTCTCTCTGGAAGAATAAATAGTGGTTTAATTACTCACCAACCCACTGTTCATCTAAACCATTGTTCATCGCCAAATTGATTCATGGGTTTGCAAATAAGATAATGAACAGATGAGAGCAAATGAATTTTTTAGAAGGAAAATAATAAATCGATATATACATCTATATATCTATACATATATGGCTAATGGATGCAAATAATTTTTAAATAAACAATTAAAGGGGTTTAAATGCCATCAGACCGTTTGAGAAAACGATGAACAGTGGTTTAATTGCTCACCAACCCCTCACCTCTGTAAGAGAGAGAGCCGCACGCCACTGCCACCACCACCAACCCCTCACCACCAGCGCCGCCGACCGTCGACCCCCACACTGAGAGAGAGACGGAAGAGAGGAGAGAGAAGGTAGGGGAGAGAGAGAGGGCAGAGAGCAGAGAGAGAGAGCAGAGAAAGAGGGACGGCGGTGGCGGTGGCGGTTTTTGGTTTAGGCGTTAGGAAGAAAACAGGTCGCCAGAGTTGGGGCTCCTTCCGTGCTCGCCACGCACCGTCGCTTCCCTCCTTCCTCTATTCCGACGGCGATGGTTGAGGGAGACTCGAGGGTGAGAGAGAGAGAGAGAGCTCCGGCGGTGGTATGGCTAGTCGGCGGTGGAGCGGCCGGAGTAGGGGTCGGCGGCGTCGCAGCGGCGATGGGTGGACGAGGTCGAAAGCGAGCGTTTCTGCTCCTCCAGTTGGTGAGAACTGAGAAGGTTCTGAGTGCTTCTGGTTTTAGAAGTCTTCAGCTTCTTTTTCTCCTTAACAGAGAGAGAGAGACGGGGTAATTTGGCGATAAAAAATAAAATATTAGTAAATTTTATTTTTTCATTTAACAGTTAACTCATGGCAGTTAAGGGCATCTGATACAGATAATTAAAATAAAAAAGAGAATAATATAATTTTAAGAATTATAAAAAAAATTTTATAATAAGTTTAAATTTTATGAGAGATAAGTGTAATTATTCATGTACATATATTATACGTAAAATGTATTAATATTTAAAATTTTAATAAATCTTACTTTTAAAAACGTATTAATATTTGAAAATACTTATCCTCATTGTTTTTTATATTATGGCCTAGTATTGTTTTACCACTTAGTAGACACTAGTTAGTATAATTACTCTATTATTGTTATTATTATTATACTAAAAATTAGTCAAATGTGCTTGTTTCTTTTCACATTCGTACCAACTAAGCTTGGGGTGTAAAAATGGCCGACAGTGGGCCAGCCTAAACATCGTCGGAAACACCCACATAGTAAATCTCGATGCAAGTCTGAACTAAGTATAAGCTCGAGCCTTTTGGATTGAAGTTGGGCCTAAGCATTGAAGCATGTGGGTCGGCCTAAGCCTAGCCTGGATGCCCATCTCTAGCCCGTCCCTAGCCCAACCTAAAAAGAGCCAAAAATTAGAGAAAAGGGACTTGACCCACAAAGCACAGCCCACTAGCCCATCTCAATTATTTCTTTCTTTCATGAAAAAAATTACAAAAAAAAATATAGCATTTATAATCACACCTTTAACTTAATAATATATATATATATATTTCACATAAAATTTATTACCTATTTATTTTATATAAAATTTAATTTAAATATCTTTAGAATGTAAAATTTTAAATAATAATAGAGAATTCCCAAAAAAAAAAAATTAAGCCCAGGACCCACTGAAAAGCATAAAGCTCGAGCCCAAACTTGAAACTCAGGCCCAAGCTTGGGCCCGTAGAGCTTTGGCTCGGGTTTGGACCTAACCTGGCTCAAATTTTAACAAGAGCTCCATAGGTTTAGGCGACGAAGGATGAACTAAAGAAAGAATACGACCAAATAATTTTTACACCTCTAACTAAGCTGAGATCTAGCCATTCCCAAGTAAGTATTCTCTTAGTAGTAATTTTTAAAATTTTTGATGTTGTTCAGCTGTAAGAAAAAATAACCAAAAAACACATATTTTCTTTGGTATTTTCTCTTAGTTTTGCTGGCTGAAAGTAATTGGACTCGCATTTTATTAGATCATTCCAAAAATTTTCATATTCAAGAAATGTCAAACGACTTAATTGCATTGTAAATCTGATATAAAGGCAAAGACGAAAATACATCTAATGCAAGATAACTCTTTAAAAAAAAAAAAGACTCCATGCAAGGATAAAAAATAACTCTATATAGGAGAAAACTAAACTACTATGTAGAGAGGATCACAAACCTCTACGTAGCAAACCTAGAACTACATAGTGCCGTTTTTTTTCTATATCGAGTTGAAATGATATCGTAGTTTTTATCAAACTCTCGCAAAAAGACTTATTGAAAGCTCGATGGTGGTTCCTTAACTTTAATTTTGACATTACTAGAATCAATTTACTTATATCGATATGTTAGACGTCTAGATAAATCTAAAAGTGTTGCGCTGTAAGAATGTATTAGTGGAGAACGAGTGATAAAAGGAGCACAAAATTTGGTTGTCATATTACACGTAGGAGAATAAATTTTCTTTCTTTTATATTTGCTTTCCCCTAACCTTTCTAGAAGGTAGGCCTGGGCTCATGGTTGTAAATTTGACATTCTATTTTCTAATGACCTTAGAAAAATATTTGAGATGCATTATATTACACAAAGCTGCTAGTAAAATTCACTCAACTTCATCTTAAAAATATTGCAATCTAGGCTTGCTGGTTGAAAAGCTAACATCTGTTTCTTGTTGAAGAGTCACCCTTATTCAATAAGTTACTTTTGTTCTTTCTAATTATGTTATGTAAACAATTGAATTTCCTAAGAGCATTTGTAACGAGATTAATAAGTTAAATAGAAACTTACTTTAGGGTGACCAAGACCCCAAGATAAAATTGCACCTTATTAGTTAGAATTAGGTTTGCAAACATAAAGATCAAGGGGTCTTGTAATAAGAAAAGCAAGGAGCCGCAGTATGATTTTACTGTATAAGCTGAGGTGGAAGTTCCTTAGTGATAAAGAGGGTTTTGGACCAAAATTCTATGTTCTGATGATCAATCAAAATTCATTCTTAATACTTGGTCTAAAAAAATGAGAACTTTTAGTACTTGAAGAAGTATCATAGCTACTAGAGATATTATTAAGTATAAAATGACATATTTGGAATAGAAAATTTGTGTTCCTCTGAAATGATTGGTGGTGTGAAAGTAAACTAACTTTAACTTTGGACTCTTTAATGATAATAACATATTGCATATTGGTTAGAGATATTAATTATTAGCCCTCAAGGTCATTCAGAACGTTTCCCCCATTAGGCATCGAATTAGTACCTCTAGCGCAGCTGATATTCTCAACACTAATATCCCTAGGTTTGTAATCTTTAATGACTTTCCCCATTATGTGAGATTTTTTATTAGTATTTTTTCCTCTTTGGCTGCCTATAAGCTTATTGTTCAAGAAGATGCAGATCACCTGCTTGGTTGGAATTGGAAATGAAAATTAAAAAAATTCCCCCAAAACTAAGAGGGTTCACTTGGTCCATAATGCATGTTAAATTTGGTATTACTGAAATTAGTAACTTAAAAATTATAACTTGTAATAAAAGTTGTGAGTATTTGGTAAAGATTATATTTTATAACTAAAATAAAATAATAAATAATTATAATTTATAACAAAAGTTGTGAAAGTTTAAAATTCATTTTAACATATAATTAAAACAAAAAATTAGTCTTAGGTCCTTAAAATAACGATAATTTTGTTTTTCATCCACAAATAAAATTTTTAACGCGTGAGATCCAATTGGACCCTAGAACAGATAAATTTATGCGACTTTCAGCGAAAGGTCCAAAAAAATAAATTTTAACGCGCAAGGTCCATTAAAAAAAAATTTAACACACGAGATCTAATTATACGATTCTCCCGAAAATACCCTCCGAACAGATAAATTTATCTGTTTTGTATAACTAACAGATAAATTTATCTGTTAGGCATAAATATATCTAACAGATAAATTTATCACACATGTGTGTAAAGCACATAGATAAATTTAGCTGTGTGTTTTACAAATGTTTTGAAATGCACAGATAAATTTATCTGTGTTCCTTATATATATATTTCTTACACGTGTGTAAATTATACAAATAAATTTATCTGTATTTCTTAAACATGTGTATATGTGTTCCTTAAACATGTGTAAAACACACAAATAAATTTATTTGTGTGCCTTACACATTTTAAAAAATACAGATAAATTTATCTGTGTTCCTTAAATATGTGTAAATTACACAGATAAATTTATCTGTGTGACTTACACATATTTTGAAAAAAAACAGATAAATTTATCTGTATTCTTCATACGTGTTTTGAAAAAGGCACAGATAAATTTATCTGTTCTAGGGTATTTTTATTCCAAAAGGATTTTGTGCGTTAAAACTTTTATGTGGATGGACCTTGCGTGTTAAATTTTTTTATCCTGGACGAAAAACGGTAAACGGCCTATAAATTGGACAGTTCACTAATTTTTCGTAAATTTATCTGTGTATTTTCAAAACATGTATAAAGTACACAGATAAATTAATCTATTTTGTATAAATAAACATACAGATACATTTATCTTTATATCTTTTCAAAATACGTATAAAGATAAATTTATCTATATAAAGAATATAAATAAATTTATCTATCTTGCATAAATTAAGACGACATATAAATTTATCTGTTTGTGTTAAATTTATTTGTATAGTAGACATTGAATCTCGCGCGTTAAAAATTTTGTTGATAGACCTTGCGCATTAACTTATTTTTTTTAACCTTTGACTTAAAATTCCTAATTAAAATTAATAACAAAAATTAAAAACTACTAGCAATAATATTATCAACAAAAACAACTTTAAACAACTTTTAGCTTATGTAGGAGCATCCTTGAATGATAGTTGCCCCAAATGAAACATTCACTTGGAGAATAAGGAGCATCTCTTTAGAGGATGCTTAGAAGCCAAAAAAAAACTTGGGTTTTTTTTTTAATTTAAAAAAAAAAACCCTTTCGCTCCTGGGATGTAAGTATGGGTCTAAGGAAAATTTTAAAAGTAAGGCTCACTGATTCGTCAGGTTTAACCTGGAACTAACTCCTTACCATCATTCTCTAGAAAATCTGGAAAGACAAATGAAAAAAGTTTTTATAATTAAGTTGAAGCATAATAGAGATGGCTGCATGAGGAAAAGCGTTGGTGTTGTAGAATTAGACGCAACCTATTCGCTTATGCAATGGATTGCTACTCTACCGTCAAAGTCAGCGAAGGAACAACTTATAAGGTGAATTAAAACAACTTGTTAAATCATTATACTAATAGATGCGTGAAACTACCAAAACAAAGTGCCATTGAGTCCAAACCGTGGTGGTATGTTACTTGAACAGAATACTATCCCAGATTGATTAAAAATAACTCTTTTATGTTTATATAAGCCACTTGAACGTATTCCATGTATAAATCAATTTTCAAAAATAAATTCTACCAAGAGATTTGTAACACCCATCAGAAACTCCATCAGATTACCAACTTGACGGCATGATTCTAGAGTCATGGGGGAAGACAGGAACCTCCTTGGAACCCCATATCAAGAAATGGCTCAAAAAGAATTATAAATCCCCAACTAAAGGCCTCAAATCAAATATCAGACCCGTTAGGATTACAGGTCTTAAAATAAGTTTAAGAATTCCATTGATTAAATTCACTTAAAATTGTATTTATGTATTTAATTATATCTTATTAGAAGCTTGATTTTGGTAATAGTTTAAATGGAGTCCTTAATGAAGTCCTCTCGTGTAAAGAGAATACAAAATTAAAGATTGAATCGGGATAAAACATTGCAAAACGTGTCAAACAGATCACAATCACTATAGTTTTACAACTCAATCGCCCAATTCGGCGCTTCAGTAGTCAGATTATTGCAATTTCTTTCTTTCTTTTTTTTTTCAATCAAAGATATTTTTATAAGTAGCAAAAACTTGACCAAATATAGAATTTAGAACACAGGTAAACTTTCCTAGGACTTATTTGAAAATATTACTGCAAGTAATTTTTAACTATTTGCTACTAATTTTAACTATAAATTACAAATTTTTTTAAACACTCATAATTTCTGCTATAACTTATAATTACATTTTTTTTCCAACTACAAGCTTACAATATTTATTAAGCACTCACAATTTTCGCTACAAATTACAATTTATAAGCTATTAACTGTAGTTTTGACAAACACCTTTGAAAATATCATAAATTCATAGAAATCTGAGCACATCAAAAAGTACTCTTTAAATCTGAAAATCTAAATAGGAGCTGAAAATCTGGATTAAAGATACCGTCCCGACAATAATCGGAGGCCAAATTCAGGTAGGCCAGCAAGTCTACGCCCAAATTGTTCAAGCAACCTACCAGAGTTGGCTCTTCTAGGCAAGCTATTATGTTTCAGGTACAAAAACATTATATAACAATTTTATCATCAACTTAAAACAGGAATCAAGGATTAAATTCAAACAACAAATCGTGTTGGCATCATTTATCCTTTCGACTAGCAAATTCAAAATGTATGAAACTTCAAAAATCTTAAATTTTTCTATCCATGTCAGAGCAGGAAAGGCTGGGATGGACCAGAATCCGACAGACCATCTCATTTACATACTAATACATCATCAATAATTGTTTCAAAACAAACCTGAGCGAGCAAAATTTTCGAGACCCCCACGTAGTTCATTGAAAAATTTCAGCATTGGAGAGACAACTAGCTCAAATCTACCAAAAGTTGAAAACTAGCAGCTACTAGCATTTCTTTTCCATCTCTAATTCTCGCGCCTGGTAGATCTCCGACGAGGAGCAGCAGTTGTATCCTCCTCTTTGTCATTCTTCTCCTCCTTTTCTTCGCTGCTTTCTTGATTGCTGGAAGTCTCTGCTGCTCCCGTGTTACTTGTCCCCGCACTCACTTTTTCCTGACAATGGAAGGCAATCACATTATAAACAACAAGAATCCTGGCTGCAGCACCATCGCCCAAATCTGTAAGGCTGGTATGGACTACGAAAAATTTGAGAGCGGGGAAGATAAGTATTCATCTTTTGATGATGGGTTAATTTCATTTCTTTATGGTAATGCATTACTATTAGAGGAAATTGAATCATGCAAGTATATATATATATATATGTATGTATGTATGTATGGTTTTCGCACAATTAGTCCTCCCATTTGGTTAGACAGCCAATGGCGCAAAGGGATTATGTCTGAACTTTTCTAAATCGGAATCAAAGCGTAAAAAATGTCTTAGTAAAAAGAAGCTTAGAGACTCAACTGGTTTCTTCCCACCAAAAAGGATCTTGAATAAAACTGAGAGGGTAACAACTATGATGGAAACAATGACCCCGATTGTGAGGTTTGGTTGCTTCTCCGCCTGCTCAATGAGATCCTGCAAAGACCAAACTAAAATTTACAACGAATGAATAATAATCATACAATAATGGCATAGAACAATCCGATGATGACTCGCCAGAATCTTAACCTTGTGGTTGCTCAAGAAAGGAATGTCTGCAATCTTGTAGAGGACATCAAACACTGCCTTCTGCGATAGCAATTTCCGAATACTGAGGGTTAAAGAATTACTTGCAATAAAAAGAACCACAAATATAAGTAGCCCAACCAATTTACCTGGAAGCCTTTGAGACCATCTGATTGTCCAGCAGCAGCAGCCCCCTCCTTTTGTTTCTCCTTCTCAACTTCGAATTTTGGTTTCCAAGCCTTATCCCTATATGATTCTGCAACTTTTTCATCACTAGCTATTAAAATGTTGTCAAACAAGATGCCATCTTGCATTGTCCAAATCTCTATGCCAATGGCAGCAATAGGCTCAAAGTCAGGTTTGTCAAGTTCAAAGTAGTTTGGGTTTGGAATTTCCTGTGGCTTCCAGAGACCCTTGTAATTGGGGTTGTCAATAAGTGGGGCATGCCACTTTCCCTTGTAAGCTGGGTTCATCTTCGTTGGCCTTTTCCACTCACCGCAACCTGGAGCAGTCTCGCACTTCGGGTTGTCAATTTTTGGTGCCTCCCATTCACCATCTTCCTCATCATCCCAATCTTCCGGTTTTGTTGCCTCAGGATCATCAATCTCTTCGGGCTCATCGTCTAACCACCCTTCAGATTTCACTGCTTCCTCATCTTCAACTTCCATTGGAGCATCCTCATCCCAGTCCTCTGGTTTTACTGCATCTGGGTCAGGTATTTTTTCCCTCTCATCCCAATCCTCAGGCTTCTTGTCATCAGGGTCAGGAATGGTCTTAGAAGGAATTAGTGCTGGCTCAAAATCCTCACCAGAAAGGAAATTAGCCGTCTTCTTCTCTTCGCCATCAATAAGGATCTGTAAGTCGTTATTAGGCTTCAGAATGGCAGTATAAACATGCGTTAGCTTGTCCAATGGAACAGAGGGTGGGTACTTGAGATGATGTTCAATGTATTCTCCAGTCTTGGGGTTCTTATGCTTCAGAATAAAGTGAACCTTGTTTGTAGCCCCGCATTTATCAGGCCCAAACATGATTGCGTATGGGGACTCATTGTCAAATTCCTTTGCAATCCACCCGGCACCCTGAGGACGGAGATATTTCAAATATGCACCACCACACTCAAGCCCATTTTGTAGACGAGTTTCGAACTGAAGGACAATAGTCCCATCCTTGAGCTTCACAGGATCATCAAGCTCTTTCACAATTGCATACTTTCTGGCCTTCTCACTAACAAGAAGCCCATAGTCATCATGGCCCTCACTCTTTGCATGTTTCCATACACCTAGGAGCAGAGAATCACAATGTAAATAAAAAATCTGAAAGCACCACTATGTTTGAAGTTATGTGATGAAAATGCCAAAGCAATTAAGGAACAAATTCATATTGAAAGATTACTCGTTAAGACACAATTAATGAAAAAATATTTGGAGGTTAAGAATGGTAACACACCAGATAATCCAGGAGCACTGCCAAAATTATTACTAAAAATGAATGCCTATACAAGCACCTCCACTAATTTATTCTTCCTCCACAATCTAATACCCATTGATTACAAGCACACGTTCAATATTTACAAAGCCAACAAACTATTGTGCGCACAATGTTTACAGGATAAACAGATCAGTATAAACAAACTAAGACTGGAAGAGGTTGGGTCACTAAGTATTAAGGCCACGAACCATGCTTCAAGCAAAGTGTATCAATCATGGCCATGATTATTCATGAATAATTAGCCATCCGCCTATCGGAGATCCTACTAGTTCAGAAGCAGCACTAAGTTTCCAGACCTAAAATGGTCAATATTTCTAAGATGCATCACTAGTTTAAACACAGGAATTTCAAGATGGATCGCTAGTTTAACCAAAGAAAAGAAAAGAAAAGGCTAGTGTTCAAATTTGATAGCTGATTGTCTTTGTCCTATAATTTTTCCTTAACATCTTGGGTAAGTTAAAACTATCTTTGTTCTCCACGCCCAATATCCATCTAGAATGATACTGTAATTTTACAAAAACCACAGAGTCCCAAAATTGAAATTTGACCCCTCCTTTTCTATCTTCTCTTTGCTGAAATAATAGCATAAAACCATTAAGGTAAAAATGAGGGCAAAGGCATAGGATCAAAAGTGTAAGCACTGTAAAACCACAATCAAAAACCATTTCCTTATCAAAATCACAGAGTGCCTGGCTTTAAGTAAATAACCAACAAGTGGTGAACTTCGCAGATAGCTGCATTGACGTTGATTCCCTATTCAAAACAGTAGTCCATGTTTAGAAGGCCAAAAACAAGGTATTGTGAAGTAGTTTCATGTCAATGCTCCACTGCAGCAGCTGAAAGGATCTTGTTAAATTGTATTTGCGTGCCGATTCTATTTACATTTCTGTGTGGTAAATTGCAACTTCAACAGTCATTTCCATTGAATAACAATTTGATTTCCCATCAAAATGAATGTTTCCAAGTTTGCAGCTAAAGCACCAAATCACATGATTATTTCCTAATATGGGATTATTTCCAAGTATAGGGAAAAGTGTGTAAGGGATACACACATTAAGCTTTTTGGTTTTGTAGACAAAAATCTAAAGAACCAATATACTCAAATCAAAACACCAACCGCTATGACATTGAAGGTGTTCGGAAAAACTTTTGTTAGTAGTTTTTTGTTTCTTGCTACTAATTTTAACTATAAGCTACAATCTTTTTCAAATACTTACAAACTTATGCTACAAATTATAACTATTTTTTCTTATATTTCAACTACAACTTTATGTCTTTACCAAACACCACCATCATATTCAAACTCTCATCACATTCAAAAAGGCAAAAGGCAATAATATATAACTTATTTACTTTCAACACCAACTATATATAATTTTATAATCAAGTATATATGAGTGTAATGTTATCCAATTTAAACAAAATGCATAACAGAATTTTTTACTCAATCAAACAATTTTAGAAAAAGTCTTAAAAGCTAATTTGCCTAACAGCCAACTTTCAATCCAAATAAGTTTCTTTTGCAAAAAAATCTAACTTTTAAGCTACTTACCAATCATTCGTAAGTTGAATCACCCTTCAGACCGCCCTATGAAGGCACATCTAAAAGCAAAACTAACCTCAAAATCTTTAACACGTACAAAACATGCTTCAATTCAGTATAGAACAAACAAAAATACTTCATCATGCATTCAACAGCAAACACAACTACAAGGGGGCAAAAATCGCTGCTTAGTCTTTTACAACTGTAAACAATCGTTTAAGGTTAACAACAAAGAATCGGAACTTAACAACAGCTCCAACAACGACAATGAAAAACACAGTCCTGATTATGAAATACCTTTGTAATCCTCTTTATTAGACACGATCCAACTCCCCTCAAACGATTCATCAAACGACTCGTAAAAGATCTGTAACATTGGACCACAGCAGAGCACCAAATTTCAGTTACCGAGATAATACATACACTCGCATACATACATAAATGTATGAATATCTACATATATGGACGTATGAATCAGAAAGAGATCTCACCGGATCGGAGGAAGCGCGGAGCAGGGGAGCGAAGCAACCGATCAAGAGCAGCAAGCAAAATTGAAGACAGATCCTCCGATTACCTTCTTCCATCACCTTCCGATTCCAAAATTATTATCGGAAAAAGTACCAGATCTCAGATCTTCACCACTTTGTGTCGGCGAAGCTAATCCAAAAGGCTTCGCGAGTAGCGATGGAACGATCCGAGAGCACAGATCGGGAAATGGATACTTGTGGGATGGGTTGGGGATCAGGAGCTTCTTATAGACCAAAGGACGAGTGGAGTCGAGTTGTTCCAACCAATGGTATCTGACGCCACGTGACCTGGGCCAATGGAGATCCGCCACGTGTGAGCTCTGAATGACCTCCTAGCTTGCAGCTGAACGACGGACGGACGGATGCGAAATGTTATTGTTTCGATCGATCTGGGCTGTCCATTGGGTTGACCCTATGACAATGACCAGGTCTTCTACCCCCCCCCCCCATATTTGCTTCATGTAAATGAAGTGAGATATTTTTTCAAGAATAAGTTATTTTTAAAAAAAATGCGGATAATTGTTTTATTTTTTATTTTAATTTTTTTTAATAATGAAATTTGATAAAAAAAAAGAAAAAGAAAGATTAAATTTTAAAATACTCATTAAAGATAACAATAGCACAAACAAAAATATTATATTTCAATTGAGCTCTTGGTTTCGCCTCTATTTTGATGTCTTAAAAATTTATTTTGTAACTGTTCTAATTTTTTTGGTAGAAAAAATAGAAATAAAAAATAAATTATTTGAGATAATTTATTTTGAGTATTTTTTTATTTTTTTATCTTTTGTTAAAATATCTAACGTGTTCTTGCTTCACGTTTTTAAGTTATAGTGTTGAACAAAAGAGTCATTTTTTTAATTTTTAAAGTAGAATTAATTTTTTTAATTTAATGTACTATAATTAGGTGTGGGCACGGATAGATTTGAGGCTTAACCTAAAAATCGAACTAATCAAGATCGATTTTAAAATTGACCTATAATTGAAGCATTCATGTTTTAAAACTAACTTAACTTAATCCAAATTAATACGGATTGATTTGAGTTCGAACCGCGATTCTATTTGTTCATTAATATTTAACATTATCTAATAACAATTCAAGTTATTTAAGAGTTACAACAATATCATGTAAAAAGATAATTCTCACATAAGAGTAACCTATTTCAAACAAATATCTAAATTTAAAGCATTTTTAACAAATATCCAATTATATCTTGTACCCTAATTGTATCTTGTTACTACTTATTATTATACTAATTAATTTATTTCTTATAATATATATATATATATATATATATATACACACACATTTGGGTCTCGAGTTTGGTCGGTTTAAAAAAATACCAACTTGAGAACCGAACTGACTGCATCGAATCTATAAATTTTAGATTCGAAATCAACCCATCATTGTGATTGGACTAACCCAACCCAACATAACCTAACTCATAGAGATTGAGTTATATTGGTTAACAGATTTTTCGGGTGTCTTACACACCTCTACTTATAATTGCTTTATTTTTTAAAAAATATGTCTATGATATATGTATAAAAAAAATTATAGGCCGTTTAAAGATCCTAAATACTATAAACTTTTTTTAGGTAATTGTTAGAAAACAGGCAACCCAAGAGGGGGGGGAGAATTGGGTTTCTTTTCTGGTAATGATATTTTTAAAATCTATTTCAGAAAACCTCTTAAATCTCACAGAAGCTAGATATGCAATTAAAGGATTAATGCAAGAAATA
>JAOTRH010132867.1:0-14180 GCA_034768845.1 Heliamphora exappendiculata | reverse complement strand
TTGTTGTTAGGGTTTCCCAAGGAAGGTGGCAGGTTTCTGGGTCTGTTGCTGGCAGTGGCGTGGCTGGTGGCTGGTGGAGGGAGGCTAGGGTTAGGGTGGCTCTGATACCATGTTAACCGTAATGGAAAGCCGTACCCAAAAGGATGGACAAGTACTCTTATTTATAATATAAAGTTAAGCCACATTATTATATTCCTACACTCACACACACAGAATAATAGTAAAGATACTACTAAGATACATATATATCTAACAGTATTCATATGGAGGTGTGGAAATGTCTAGGCGAAGTGACATTGTTGGTTACCAATGCTATTTAATAAAATCATAATGACTTGAAAAATACATGAAGAGTGGAGAAAGAGTATTCTAGTATTTATATATAAAAATAAAGGAGATATTCCTCAAATCGGGTAAACTCGAGTTGGCCTCATCAACCAAAACGGCAATTCTCTAGCAAAATTATAACATCGATAGAGGTATTAAGTTGATGAGTCATACGATGAAGTTATGGAAAAGAGTGATTGAACATCGTTTAAGGCTAACAACAACAGTGTCATAGAATCAGTTTGGTTTATGCCTAGTAGATCAACTATGGAAGCAATTCACCTACTAAGGAGATTAATAGAGAAGTATAGAGAAAAGAAGAAAGATCTTCATATGGTTTTTATACATTTAGAAAAGGCCTATGATAGAGTGCATAGAGATCTCATATGGTAGGCGTTGGAGAAAAAATGAGTGACAAAGGAATACATTGATGTAATAAGAGACATGTATAATGGAGCTACCACAACAATTAGATCACCCGCAAGAGAAACAAGTGAATTTTCGATTACAGTAATATTACATCAAGGATCGGTTTTGAGTCCTTATCTCTTTGCTTTAGTTATGGAGGAATTGACTAGGCATATTCAAAATGTTCCATGGTGTATGTTGTTCGCTAATAATATTGTCTTAATAGATAAGATTAGGAGTTGAGTTAATGCTAAGTTAGAAATATGGCTGGAAGCTTTGGAGTCAAAAAGATTTCGAGTAAATAGGAACAAGATTGGATATATGAAATATAGTTTTAACAGTAATAAAAGTATTAATGGTGAAAAAGTAGAGATTCAAAATAAAGAGATACCTAAGAATATTTTTATTATCTAAATTCGATTATCTACAAAGATGGAGATGTTGTAAATAATGTAATTCATAGAATCAATGTTGGTTGGCTACAGAGTTTTATGTGATCGACGGATACCTACAAGATTAAAAGGAAAAGTTTATAGGGCATCCATTAGACTAGCGATTTTACATGGGACAGAATATTGGGCTGCTAAGAAAGATTACATAAATAAAATGAGTGTTGCTGAAATGAGAAGATGGATGTGTGGTAAGACTAAAAAAGTTAAAATTAGAAATGAAAAGAAATTTCGTGGAATGGTAGGGATTGCACCAATTGAGAACAAGTTGAGAGAAAATAGATTAAGGTGGTTTTGACATAAATAACGTAGACCAATTGATGTAGTAATAAGAAAAACTGATAAGATCATGAGTAATAAAAATACTAAGGGGAGGGGTAGACCTAAATCAACAAGAAATGCCGTATTAAGAAAAATGTATGTACCTATTAAAAATAACTGAAGATATAGTCTTTGCCAGAGCAGAATGGCGTAAAAGGATTCATATAGCCAACCCCAATTGATTGGGACAAATGCTTAGTTTGGTTTGGTGTGTCAGTGTGTGTGAGAGAGAGAGAGATCTTCCTATGTTTACAACTTTGGGACTTACTTTCTTTAATAGTTTTTGTCAGATACTTACTTATTTTTGTTGGGGTCATTTTGTAATTAGTTTGGTATCTCTTATATAAATACTGGTGTGGTGTGGAGGTGACGTTAAGTCTCATTATTTTTCTAATAAGACTCTGTCTTTCTCTCTTCTTCTTGCTTTCCTCTTTTAACCCTAAATCACTACTTTACTCTTCAACTTGGTATAAGAGCATTCCGATCCAACCTCTTTCCTTCTTTTCTCTTTTTCTCCTTTTTTCTTGTTTGAATTTGTGATTGTAGAAAATAAAAAAGACAAAAAAAATCCAAAAAATTTCCCCGATGATCAACTAGTCCCGTTCTATGCTTCCATGATTTTTTCGTTTTTTCTCGATTTCTTTGATATTTTTTTCGAATTTTTTCTTATTTTCGGTGCCGATGGAGTGTTCTTCGTAGATTGCAAATTGGAGCTTTCGATCCTTCTTTTTCTTGTTTCGATCTCTTCCATGGGTGCCACAATCATCTCTATTGGCCCTTTAGGGTATCGATTTGTTGATTTGAACACTATTTGAGAGGATTCGAGTTCGAACAACTTCGGCGCCTACGGTTTTGGTGCGTTTTTTTGTTTGGTCGCTGGCTATTCTTTGGTTCAGGCCTGGTTAATTCGACTTGGTTTTGAGTCGATTTTGGAATTTTGATGGTCGCTTACGATTTTTAGTTCGATCTTGGTTCGATTTCATGCTCGATTTGGGGATTTGCTGCTCGATTCGGGGCTTTCAGTCTAATTTGGGGATTTTGCTGGTCGATTTGGTGTGAATTTTAGTTCGATTTTGGATTTGATGCTCAATTTGGGGATTTGTTGCTCGATTTGGATTTGGATTTCTGTGCAGTTTTGGATTTAATGCTCGATTTGGGGATTTCCATTTGATTTGGGGATTTTGGTTCAATTTTGGTTCGATTGCAGTTCGATTTGAGGATTTCACTTGGGGATTTTGACTTCGGCGATCTGCGATTTGGTATTATTTGCTTGGATTTGAGTTCGATTTTGCGCTTTTGGTAGTCGTTTTTTTTTATGATTTGGTACTCAGTTTTTTGACCTCTTGTTGGTAGATTTGTTTTTCCAGAGTTCGATTTGGGAATTTGATTTGCGGTTTTCGGTAACTTTGTCTCTTGCTATCAACTTCAGCAAGCTATTGGCTTCATTTGGAATTTTTTGACATTGTTTTAGCTTGTGGACTGTTGGGATTTGGCTTATTTGGTTTCTAGTTAGATTACTTTAATTTTACTCCAATTTGTGACGCGACTGTTGGTTTGCTCTTATTTGGATTTGGCATTCTCTCATCTGCTTCGTTTACTATGGCTACAGTACAGACTTCTTCTGCTGCTCTTCATATTCAGCTTAGCGAGCTTGTTCGGACCTTGCGTCAGATTCTGCCGCCCTCTTCTATTACTACATTTGCTAATTCGGGTAATATTGCATGTGCGGCTCTTACTTCTTTTTAGATAATTGATTCAGGCGCTAGTTCTCATATGTCTGGTAATCCTTCTCTTTTATCTCATTTGACTCCTATTAAGTATCATATAGTCTTAGCTGATGGCTTCTCTCGACCGGTTCACGGACAAGGTGTCCATCCCTCTCTTTCTTTGGCTTTACCTTCTAGTCTTTATATTCCTGATTTTGCTTTTAACTTGCTTTCGGTTTGTCAACTCACTCAATTTATGCATTGTTCCGTAACCTTTTCTCCTACTTCTTGTGTCTTTCAGGACCTCAAGACCAAGAAAATGATTACTTTGGGACATGAGAAGGACGGGCTCTATTATCTTGAATTGACTCTGATTATCCTTCACATATTTCATCCGGCTTAAGTGCTACTATTTCACCTCTTCAGTGGCACTTTCGCTTAAGTCATCCTTCACCAGCTAAGCTTAAGTTGGCTATCCCTAACTTACCTCTTGTGTCCTGTTTCGAGTGTGAAGTATGTCAATTAGGCAAGCATCGCCGTAATTTCTTTTCCCGCCGTAGCCATCATCGTCAGTTTGAGTTCTTCAATTTGGTCCATACAGACATCTGGGGTCCTTCTCGAACTCCGAGTACTAGTGGATACTTTTTGTTATCTTTGTTGATGACTACTCTCGTATGACTTGGCTTTTTTTTGATAAAAAACCGGTCTGAATTACTTCATGCTCTCTCTACATTCTACAATGAAATTCTTACTCAATTTGGCAAGCGCATCAAAGTTATCAATCTAATAATGCGTTAGAATACATATAGTCTACTGTTACTTTTTTTTGTGTCACTCGTGGTATTATTCAACGAACAACTTGTGCTCACACGTCACAACAAAATGGCGGTGCTGAATGCAAGCGTCGTCATCTGCTAGATGTTGCTCGCACCTTATTATTCCATGCCTACGTTCCTAAACACTTTTGGAGTGATGCTGTCCTTACTACTTGTTATCTGATCAATCGCATGCCTTTCGTTATCCTCGATCACCAGTCTCCTTTTTCATTGTTATATCTTAACTCTCCACCTTTCTCACTTACTCGTGTTTTTAGTTGTACTGCATTTGTACATGTTCTTGATCCTGATACTGCTAAGTTATCCTCTCGTGCACATAAGTGTCTTTCTTGGATACTCTCATACTCAAAAAGGATATCGGTGTTATTATCCAGAGTTTTGCTGCTACTTCATGAGTGCTGATGTGACCTTCTTTGAGTCCACTCTCTTCTTCACTTTCTCCGGTAGCCAACTTTCTTCTAATCTCATCTGTTGTAGTAAGGGGGAGTCTCTCTTTCCTCCTCCTACTCTTCCTCTACCTCTACCTATGGCACCATCTTCTCCCTTTAATCCACCTTTGCAGTTTATCAGCGATTTCAAGATAGACTCGTTGTCTCATATGACCGGATACTTCATATTCTTTGGCAGAGGTTCCTATCTCCTCCACTTCTAGTTCCGTTGACTTACCGATTACTTTGCGCCGAGGTAAACGCGCATGCACCCAACATCCTATTGCTCACTTTGTGTCTTATGATCGTTTGTCATCTTGTCTTCATTCTTTTATTTCTACTTTGTCGTCTGTGTCTATTCCTACTTCTTACAAGTAAGCTGTGTCTATGTCTGGCTGGAAACTTGTTATGAATGAGGAAATGCATGCCCTTTATAAGAATCAAACTTGGGAGCTTACCACTCTTCCCCCTGAGAAGCAAGTGGTGGGATGTCGTTAGGTCTATACAGTAAAGTACCTTCTGGATGGTTTTATTGAGCGTCTCAAGGCGCGTTTGGTTGCTAACGGCTATACTCAAACCTACAACGTTGACTATTTGGAAACCTTTTATCCTGTGACTCGCCTTAACTCTGTTCGGATCCTTCTATCCGTTGTTGTTAGTCGTTTTTTGCCATTATATCAGCTTGACATTAAGATTGCCTTCCTTTACGGTAATTTTCAAGAAGATGTCTATATGGATCAACCCTTTGGCTATGTTGTCCGTGGCAGTGCGCATCTTATTTATCGCTTGCGTAAGACTCTATATGGTCTAAAGTAATTTCCTCGTGCCTGGTTTGATTACTTCAGTTCTATTGTCATTGCCTACGGCTTTTCGCATTCCACATCTAATCATTCAGTGCTTGTTCATCACTCTTTCGTTGGTACTATTGTGCTGATTGTTTGTGTCGAAGATATCATTTTTTCTGGTGATGATTCTATTGGTATTGTTGCTTTAAAACGACATTTGGCTCATCATTTTCACATCAAGGACTTAGGCGTTCTTTGTTACTTTCTTGGGATTGAGGTTGCTTGCTCCTCTCAAGGGATCTCTTTATCCCAACGTAAGCATACTCTTGATCTTCTCTCTGAGACGGGGTTACTTGGTACTCATTCGATTGATACATTTATGGATTCTACTGTTAAGGTTGATGTTAAACATGGGGAACTATTGTTGGACGTTATCGGTGGCTTGTTGGGAAATTAATTTACCTAAAGGTCACCCGTCCTGATATCGCATATGCTGTTGGTGTTATTAGCCAGTTTATGCATGCTCCTCGTCAGCCACACTTTGATGCTGTTTGTCGTATTATTCGCTACTTGAAACGTGTCCCAGGTCGTGGATTGTTATATCGTCCATCTGATCATTTGTCTGTGATTGGCTTTAGTGATGCTGATTGGGCTAGTAGTTGCTTTGATAGGATGTCCACCTTTGGCTATTGTACCTTCGTTAGCAGCAATCTTGTCACTTGGCGTAGTAAGAAACATAATGTTGTTGCCCGTTGCAGTGCTGAGGCAGAGTACCGTGCTATGGCCCATACTACGTCTGAAATGTTGCGGGTTCGTTCTCTTCTTCATGACTTCGGCATTATGTCTTCTCGTCCTGTGGAGATGTTTTGTGATAATCAAGCAGCCATATTTATTGCTAATAATTATGTGTTCCATGAGCGCACTAAGCATATTGAGGTTGTCTGCTATTTTATTCGGGACTTAATAATGACAAAGCAAATTGTTACTCCTTATGTTCGCTCAGAAGATCAATTGGGTGATATTCTTACTAAACCATTAGCTGTTTTTGGTTTCCAGCGACTTCTTTCAAAACTGAGCATGCTCGATCTCTATGCTTCAGCTTGAGTGAGAGTGTTAGATAATTACTTATATATGTTAAGGTCATTTTGTAACTAATTTGGTGTCTCTTATATAAATACTGGTATGGTGTAGAGGTGACATTAAGCCTCGTTATTCTTCTAATAAGATTCTCTCTGTCTTTCTTCTTCTTTTTTTCTTTAACCCTAAATCATTACTTTACTCTTCAACTGTTTTCTCAAGTTCATCCATTTTCTTTTTCTACTCACATGCTCCATGGTCAATGCTTCATCCTATTTCGGTACTGATCTCTCTCTCTCTCTCTCTCTCTCTCTCTCTCTCTCTGAGATTCGATCGCATACCGAATATTGGGACAGTTTTAAAACTGTGCATTGCATATTTTTCCATTTTACTTTTTGTGCTATTCCTTCATTTTATTGTAAACATCTTATGTCCACCAATGTTTCATTTCAGTTTCTTAAGAAACGAAAATGTTTGGGCCATTTTGTCCAAATAAAGTACATCATTTTGATGCATTCAACTGTTAGTGCTCCGGAACTGATCCAAGACCAATGTTGCAAAAAATAAAATTAAATAAAAGTACGCATATTCTAGTGCTTTCTAAAGTACTGGAAAATTAGTATTTTCTCAAAAGTAAACCTTAAAGAACAACTTTGTCTGTCAATATATATATATATATACATATGTATATATATATATTTATCCCAGTGGATTAAACAGAACCTAGAGGGCGGGAAGGTGTAGAAGGTTAACAGTGGTGGAGACATTCAGATTCAAGTGACATATTTCATGTTTTATCTCCACAAGTTGACTAGTAAAATAAGATGTAAAATATCATTTTCTCATGCTTTCTGCAACTTTAAACTGATGTTTCAACACTAACTCTCGCTTTGAATGCAGTTAGTTTTCACTATTAACAGTATTCTAGTAACGAAGCAATCGTAACATCTTAAAACAGATGTTTAAAGAACCCAGATCTTAAGGGTTAGATGTTGTGCTCCTAGGTTCAAAGTGAGTTGGTTAAGCCACAGTTTACATCCTGGTTGAAACCAGCCTGCTTGAATAGTTGTGAGGATTAGGCAGGCGGCTGAAGCTGATTCAAGAATATGATGAAATGCAGATTGTTTCGATTTGTTAACAGTCCTGTAGTGTTCTCCACTTTACATCCCACATGCATATTTGTGAGTATTAGGCGGCTGAAGCTGATATAAGAATATGATGAAATGCAGATTGTTTCGATTTGCTACCAGTCCTGTAATGTTCTCCACTTTGGAAGACGGAAAGATAGTGAG
This sequence comes from Heliamphora exappendiculata, assembly GCA_034768845.1. Taxonomy (NCBI): domain Eukaryota; kingdom Viridiplantae; phylum Streptophyta; class Magnoliopsida; order Ericales; family Sarraceniaceae; genus Heliamphora; species Heliamphora exappendiculata. The sequence goes on along the minus strand of JAOTRH010132867.1, from coordinate 6,551 downwards.
AGGTCTTGCGGGTGTTCCAAATGAAGGTCCTGTCTTATTAGTTGGCTATCACATGTTGTTAGGATTTGAACTTGTTCCACTTGTTGAAGAATTCTTGAGGGAGAAGAATGTTCTGGTTCGTGGTATGGCACACCCAGAATTGTTTAAGCTGAGTTCTGAAAGTCAACCCGGTGACTTTGGCTCCATTGATTTGCTAAGAATATTTGGTGCAACACCTGCCACTGCAGGCAACCTTTTCAAATTACTTTCAACAAAATCGCATATACTACTTTATCCTGGTGGTGCTCGGGAAGCTCTCCACCGTAAGGTGTGTCAAACACCTCCTATTCAATTTCAAATACGTTTCTTCTATAACTGAAGAATAATCTTTGCTTACTACGTCACCTTTCATACTCTGCATAATCATTCTCTTATCAGTGGTATAAATACACTTAAAATCCTAAGGTTTTGACAAACATAGAGAAACCCCTTCAGTCTTTGAAATGACAATATATATAACACAAGCACTCCACATTAGATTTGTCGATTAAAGGAAGATGACATTTGTGGAGCACGTGTTTTTCCTATTTTGCCCATTTATTTGAATATGTATACCTTGGGTAAACAGTTCATATTTTGCAAAAAGATAAAAATAAATAATAATAACTTTACAACCATTAGTAAGGACATTATTGGCACGTCATATAAACTTCTTTATGATGTCAGCATTTTCTGTTTGTTATTGACAGTAAATTCAAGGGTGGAGTGTTCTTGCATATTATCAGATAAAATAAATAAAGGGTGTCAATGTTATTTCAGAAACTCAAATTGTCAAAAACTTCTGGGATGTTAATGTATTTTACCCTTCTCTGTGTGTGTGTGTGTGTGTGTGTGTGGCCTAGAACTTCCATGCATCTGTGTTTTCTATGTTGTTGTATGAGTTATTTAATTAGAATTATTAAATGCTGTAAAAATCTTAATATTATGAGAAAACGTTCTCTCTATTCCTTTTATTCTTTTTTTGGGGTGCAACTTACTAGTTGGATAAAAAAAACTAAGAATTTTAAACCTTTTTACTTTTTGCAAATGGAGTAGTTTCGAAGTCTTGAATTTATGGAAGTCAGTTGATAATTCAAACTTGAGTCCAACATCTACATTTGATGGTTTTGACCTGAAAACTGCCATGTATGTAAACATGCATTGCTGCTTGCATATCTTTTTTTTTTTTTTTTCAGTTTGAAGTTGTAGTGAGAAGAATGAAGAAGGAGAAAATATGAGTAGTAAGCATTACACTGAGAGAAGCAAGATGAGATAAATAATTAGGGCTTTTGTTTCTCACATTTGTTAGTTATATCCAATGTGTGTCAAGTTCAAAAATACCCTTAAGTAACATGACAAATAACTTGCGCATTTCTCCACTTGATGCCAAGATATCTATTATACCCGACTTGAACACAATGGGGTGAAAAATTAAAATCTTATTATTAAATCGTTTATTAAACAAATCAACTAACCAATTTAGATCTTACAAAGTCATACATATCAAACCCTTAATAAATTTCTCTTTATGAAATGTCTGTCAACTTCTATATGCTTTGTTCTATTGTATTGGACTAGGTTATGAGCAATACTATGGATCCCCTAATCTCTAACAATACTTAGAGCCACAAAAGCTTACAAATGGCGTGAGCCATAACCTTGTATTCAACTACTATCACACCTCAACTTTAAAGCATGACTGGCCGTGAACCACAAACGATTAATTGTGGAACACATAAGCCCACCAAAAGTAACAACAAAACAAGATGAGGATAGTCCAAAAACAAACCTCAACTGATTTAATTTTAAACATTAAAACACAAAATATAATACCCAAAAATTTAATAATATTTTAAAATTTAATGTGACGAGCCAAGAATCCACTAGTTATTTAAACGAAACTAAGCCGACTCAAAATCCTAATGGGGATCATAAGAGAAGGCATCCCAGGTAACACCAAAGTCATCGACTCTTCAATCTGCTCACGTGAAAATTGTTAATGAATGGTATGAGCTCACACTCCAGTGAATGATAAAGCACACATATTGATATACAGTTTTAAATAAGGGAATGAAAATAAATTGATAACAAGAAAATAGGTACCATAAGATATTTGATAAAAATATTTTTATCACAACTTTTCAATCTTGTTTTCAAATTTCAGAAAGAAAATCCATGTGTCAAAAGATAACATTATTTATCTCAAAATTACACATTTTGTTCAATGGTGATCACATCCCCAGGATATTTAACTATGCGTATTTATCTATACATATTTAACCATGTATATTTATCTCTGTGTATTTAATCACGTGTATTTATCCATGACATATCACCACTGGATATCAAAACTGTTATAAAACACGATAAGTACTCAAACAGTTATAAAACATACATCTTTGAAAAATACATATCATACTTAATTTTCTCAAACAAATTTCGGGGAACTGGCATTTTTAATAAAAAGATAAAACTAGGTCACCCTAAATTGTACGAATATAAAAGATCATTAATATAAAGTGACATTAACCTCAAATAAAACTATTTAAGTTCTATGTTGAACCCCCCACTCGCTAAGTCTTTATACACCTAAATTTTATCTAAGTTATTATTATCTCTTCTCCATGATAATTTTTAATTTTATCTAATATTTAATATTTAACCAAATCATGACCGTTAAATAAGTCAATCTAGGTTCAAATGATAGCATATTAAAATATTACAATAATTGGATCAAGTTTCACCGTTAATTATATGAAACAATTATTTACAGTTATTTTTTTCATCAGATTTATACTTTAAGATAAGAATTGAGTTAATATAAGTGTTAGGGAGAGGTGACTGATCAAGTTCCTAATACCCTAATTTCCTCTTTCATCTTCTCTATTCTCTTTCTCCAAAAATTCTAAAACTACTTTCTTTACACTTGCACTTGGTATCAAGGCAACGATCAGACCCTAGAACTGTTCTTATTATTCTGAAATGCACAATGAGGTACAAGCGGCGTGCTGACGTCATCTTCCGTACGATGATGTCAGCGTAACACCGTCAACTGTTTGGATATTGATGGTCGGAGACTACATGAATGGATTGGTTTACCTTTTTTCGAAACCCTAGCTTAGATCTGGTCGGCGAAGACCTGAATCTCCTTGAAGCTTTGAATCTCCTCGACCTTTTTGAAACCCTAGCTCAGATCTGAAGTCGCGACCATCCCTCTGTATGTTTCAATCATCCAGATCAACCCTATCGCCACCTAATCTACTCCATTAGTGTTGAAACATCATGTTTGTTCTAATTTGTGCTTGATTTGGTGGTATTCATCCAGATTGGTTGTCGGTTCGTCACTTTCCTCAATCGGTGCTCCCTTTGGTTGCGATTTTTGGTTTGCGATCTTAGTTCACGACCTCTAGTCCAATTTCGAAGATTTTTGGTTCGCACGACCTTGGTTCGCGACCTCCAGTCCAGCTTGCGACCTTAGTTAGCCACCCCTCTACATCGTTCGCCCTTTTTTTGGCTTGCTTCTGGTTCTTGCTCTGGATCTGGTCTCTGCGCCCCTGTTTTGTTATTATCTTCTTCTGTTTGGCTGACGCTCCGGTCCATGGTTCAAATCTGGTCGCTTTGGGTTCCTTTGGATCTGGTTTGGTTTCTCTTGGATTTCAACTTCTAGTTCTTCATAAAAGGATAAGTAGCCATGACTGAGACAAAACCCTTTGATTTTAAAGATGGTGATATACCCCGCTATGTTACTTCTAAACGTTTGAATGGACTGAATTATTTGGCTTGGGCTCGTGTTTAAAGTCTTTCTAAAAGGGAAGTGACGGTTGAGGTATATTACTGATCTTTTCCGACAACTTGTGATTCTAAACTTGTGGATTGGAAAAATACAAATTCAGTCGTTATGGGTTAGTTATGGCATAGTTTGGAGCCCTATATTACCATTACTGTTGAATTTTGTGATACGTCCAAAAAGATTTGGGATTCACTTGCTGACTCCTCTACCCAGAGTAACATTTCTCGAGAATATGAACTGTATGAACAAATTTTCAATACTAAGCAATCTAGTAAGCCTTTCGCTGAATATTATAGCAATCTGAAGAGTTTGTGGGATCAATTTTTGCAACATCGCCCTTTCACTACGGATATAGTGCAACAACGATGTCATTGGGAGGACTTTATAGTGGCCTCTCTTTCTGGTTTGGACTTTGACTTGCGGGGGTTCAAAGATCAAATCCTTGCTAGTGAGACTTCACCTACTTCTGTTAATGCATATTCTCGGCTCTAGCGTTTGTCCTTGGGCCACTCGCCCACTGTGTTGCGCCCTCCTCTTCCTAGTTCCGAGGCTTCCGCTTTAGTCTTCACCGGTGGCAGTTGTAGTAACAGTTAGGGTGGTCGCCGCGGTCATTTTTCTAAGGGTAGCTCATGTGGTGGTGTTCGTGTTGGTAATTGGGGTGATCGGAAGTGTGATCATTGTGGTGGCACTGATCATACAAAACCATACTGTTGGAAGAAATATTGTAAGGTCAGTTTCGCTCATCATGTTACTAGAGGGACTCTCTAATATTCGCAGCCTATTTCCTCCAATAGTTCGGATGCATCATTTAGTTCTCATGAAACCCTCACCACCCAGCTTAGTGAGTTGGTTCAAACTTTACGCATTGCATATCCTTCCACTTCTATTGCTACTTTAGCAAACTCATGTACCATTGCATGTGCTGCTATTTCTTCTTCCACCTAAGACAGATTCTGGTGCCACTTCTCATATGTCTGGTAATTCCTCCTTGTTTTCTCATTTAACTCCCGCTCACCATCATATTGTCTTAGCTGATGGCTCGTTTCGTCCAGTTAGTGGGCGGAGTGTACTTCATCCCACCTCATCTTTGCCTTTATCTTCACATCTTTTTGTTCTCGATTTCCCTTTTAATTTGCTATCTGTTGTTTAATTAACTATAACCTTGAATTGTTTTATAACCTTTTCTCTTTCTTCTTGTGTGTTTCAGGACCTCCATACTCAGAAGATGATTGGTTCGGGATATAAGAGAGATAACCTCTACTACTTGGATACTGCACTACTGTCTCGTTCCCTTGCACTTGCATTGAGTGGTTTTGTCTCTCCACTTCAGTGGCATCTTCGCCTCGGTCATCCATCATTAGAGAAATTGAAGTTAGTTATTCCGTCTTTGCCTTCTGTGTCTCGTTTAGAATGTGATGCTTGTCAGGTTGGCACGCATCATCGTAGTTTGTTTCCTCATAATAGTCATAGTCACGCTTTTAAGTCTTTTGATGTAGTCCTCACAAACATTTGGGGTCCCTCTCGAACTCCTACGGTTAATGGATATTCGTATTTTGTTATCTTTCTCGATGATTTTTTGCGTATAACTTGGCTTTTTCTGTTAAAAAATCAATCTGAGTTACCTTATATTCTTACAAAGTTTTATAATTAAATTTTTACACAATTTGGTCGGTGTATTAACGTTCTTCGATCTGATAATTCTTTAGAATACATGCAATCTGTTGTTGCTTCTTTTTGTGATGAACGTGGTATTATTCATCAAACTAGTTGTGTTCATACATCCCAGTAAAATGGTGTTACTGAACGTAAGCATCATTATTTACTGGATGTTGCACGTACCTTGCTTTTCCACATGCATGTCCCGAAACAATTTTAGGGTGACGTTCTTATTACATGTTATCTCATAAATCGCATGCCTTTTGTTTTCTTTCTTCAGAAGTCTCCCTTTTTCCCTCTTATACAGTGCTTCTTCTCCGTTCTCTGTTACTCCTCGTGTCTTTGGCTGTGTTGCCTTTATTCATATACTCGATCCTGGTCTTGACAAGCTTTCACCTCAAGCTCGTAAATGTATTTTTCTCGAGTACTCTCGGACTGAAAAAGGGTATAGGTGTTATCATCTTGAGTCTCATCGCTACTTTATCGGTGCTGATGTCATCTTTTTTGAGTCCACTTCTTTTTCTCCTCCTTTGGTCACGAGTTATCCTCTAACCTTCTTTCCAATCATGAGGGGGAGCCACTGTCTCCGACTTTACCTCTTCCTATTTTGTTGCCCTTGTCTCGTCCCTTGTAGGTATATCAGCGCTCTTGCGATCGGCCCATTGTTTCTTTTAGCCCAACACCAACACCTTCGTTGGAGGCCCTTACTTTGGTCCCTTCCTCTAATGATGATGGCTTACCCATTACTTTACTGTTAAGAATAATGGAAAGCTGTACCCTAATGGGTAGGCGAGCTCTTATTTATAATCAATTTAGATAACACTATTACAATCATACACCTACGCACGCCAGATAATAATTACATAATAGTAATATAATAATAATAAGCTATTAATACCCCCTCAAGCTGGAGCATTTATATCTACCAAGCCCAGCTTGTTACATAAATAGGAGACACGCGGACCCAGTAACGATTTAGTAAAAATATCAGCCACCTATTTCCCTGTAGAGATAGACCCAAATGTAACAACACCTTTCTGATATTCATCACGGATAAAGTGGCAGTCAACCTCAATGTGCTTCGTTC
>JAOTRH010132856.1:1183-14182 GCA_034768845.1 Heliamphora exappendiculata | reverse complement strand
GGCTTTCATGGCGAGCCCTTCCGCGGCCCCGGCACCACCGACAGCGCCTACTGGGGCGGCTATTGCAACCACGGCAATGTGCTGTTTCCCACCTGGCACCGCGTATACATCCTGAAGCTGGAAGAAGCCCTGCAAAGCATACCCGGCTGCGAAGATGTGATGCTGCCCTACTGGGACGAAACCGACGAATACTCGCTGGAATACGGCATTCCCACCGTGCTCACCGACGAGTACTTCACGCTCGATGGGGAGCAGATACCCAATCCGCTGCGCTCCTATGTATTCCCCGTTACCATTACCGACAAGGTGGTGGGCGACGATAGCCTGTATACCAAGCCTGCGGGCTACGAAACGGTGCGCTACCCGCTATCGGGCCTCGTAGGCACCGAGGATGCGCGCAAGAAAACGGCCATCCACAATGCGCAGTACCCCGACCCGGTGGAGAATACCAAGATACTCAACGGCAATGTGCTGGCATGGCTGCACAACGAAACCTACACGGGATCTGATGGCAAAGACACACGCCCGGCCAATGTGAACCAGATGTATCGCGACTGCCTCAAGGCACCCAACTATACGGTGTTCTCCAACAAGACATCGGCCAGCCAGTGGGGCGAAGATTACAATACCCCGGTTACCTCGCTGGAGTCGCCGCACAATGATATTCACCTAGCAGTAGGCGGCTTTGATGTACCCGGCCAGGCCGACTTCTCGGCCATATCCGGCGCCAATGGCGACATGGGCGAAAACGATACCGCGGGCCTCGATCCCATCTTCTACTTCCACCATTGCAATGTAGACCGCGTGTTCTGGCTGTGGCAGAAGCAGAATGGCCATACCGATGCGCTCGATATCATTCCCTTCTTCCCCGGCACCAATTCCAGCGACACGCAGGGCCCCACACCCGGCTTCCCGCCCAATAGCATCCTTACCCTCGAGTCGCCACTGTATCCCTTCACCCGCAAGGAAGGCGGCAGAGAGGTAGTGTATACCTCGCTCGACTGTATCAATACCGAAACGCAGCTGGGCATCACCTACGCGCCCGGTTCGCTCGAAGAGCCGCAGCCCCAAGAAAAAGCCCTGCTGAAAGGCCATAGCGAAAAGGTAGTACACATTTCCGGCATCAGCCGCGCGCCCATCAATGGCTCATTCATCATAGAAGTATATGCCAACGTCAACGGCAAGAAAGTGCTCGTAGGCTACGATTCCATCCTCAGCCGCTGGAACGTGATGCGCTGCGCCAACTGCCAGACGCACCTCGAAGTAAAATCGGCCTTCAGCCTCAAGAGCTTCAAGAGTGCCGATGTAGACAATGCCAAGATGGAAGTACGCATCCGCAAGCGCACCCAGGACGGCGGCCTCCTCTTTGCCGAAGCCCGCAATGCCCCCCAGGAGCCCCGCATACACGTGCGGTAGTCTCCTGTGTTTTATAGTGAAAAAAGCCGCCCCAGTTCTGGGGTGGCTTTTTCGTGGTGGGTGCTGCTATGAAATATTCTGATTTAGCGGAAAGCAGGTGAAAAAGGTCGCAATAAAGTATATTTCCGATTAAAGGGTATATAATGTTCGCCCTTTTATCTATTTTGTTTTATTAAATAAATGAGATAATGATAATTGCATCTGTAGTTCCCTTTATTTTATTGTTTGCGGTTACTGTGATTTTATATAGGAATTGGTCACGGTTTTCACCGTACTATTTGCCCCGGCCAGCTACTGTGAAAGAGGAGCGCCAATATAAAATGTTTGGTATGCTAGCTACGGTAGCTGCATTTGTAACGCCCTTTCCGATCGTGTACGCTTACAAAGGTGAAATAGCTGCAAATATTTTTTGGTTTATTGCCTCTTCGGTTGGCATGGTGGCTGCGAGAGCGGTGCCCGAAATCAGGCTGTCGCCTAGAAGCCGAACTGCATTCTTAGTGCTTGTTTTTTTTACAGGATTTGTTATCTGGTTTTTCATTGTAACAGACCCTACAACTTTGAAAAATATATTTAATGGCATTAAATCTAAATCAAATGGATAATGTTGAGTTGTACTATGTATTGTTTCTGATTCTCGATGCAATTCTGTTAGCGATAACCTTGTATACAAATCAGAATACGAAATGGAAACCTTTTGATACGCGCAAAGACAATTTGGGGATTGCTGCATTAATTATCACGGCGTCAATTCCTTTCACAATGCTTGTTGGTGTAATTCATTTTTTAAAGGAGAAAGCAATTATTCTACATGAGGTTGGTGCATATGCAGAAACTCCACTTATGCTTGCTCCGATGTTGTGCGTATTTATTTGGATAGTTTATTATAAAAAAGGATCAGAATTATTGCAATCAAAAGAAATGCAGAAGAATTTTATTGTGTCATTCTACAAGGAGCACGTTTGGGAGAAAGTACGAAATATGGGAGGCGATGGGAGAAGGTTTACCTCTCTTGAGCTTTATGATTTCTTGGGCATAGTTAACGGCAAATTTATTGACGAGATTCGTTCCCGATGCATAGTTTATTCTATTTTACCGTTTACTATTACTCCCGAGCAATTTAGAGATGCATTTCAACCATTTTTGGTATCTGAGGAAACGCTGGAAAAAATACTGGAACAATTGGTGAAAGAAAATAAAATTAGGTTGTATCTGCCTGATGATAAATACGGCAAAAAGCTTTGGGCGATTTAAAAGGATTCTTTTTCGTAAACAAATGTGAGTAAAAAGATCACGATACAATAGTCATAGCAAGAGTACTTGCAATAAAAAATGCGGCAGTATTGCCGCATTTTTTATGAAGCTATGTGGGGAGATGTCACTATATCATGTACTTTTCCATGATCTGCTTCAGGCGGTCGTAGTTGTGGAGGAAGTAGGTGCTGTAGGGCACGTGTTTGTCTCGGAAGCTGATGAACGCGCCTTCGGTTTGGGGAAATTTGTATTCGCGGCAGGTATCTATCCAGGTCAGCGGCCACTCGCCGGTGGGGTAGCAGTCGTTGTTCCACCAGGCCTGGTACTGCACGGTGTAGAAATTGTGGCGGTAGGGCATGGAGCAGCCTATAGCATCGGGATAGTCTGGGTGCTTGCTGTAGTAGGGGCCGGTAATGGAGCCGAGGGTGGCATAGCACTGCACATTGCAGGCGTTGTAGTCGCCGCTTTGCGACTTGCCGGGTATCAGCTTCGATTGCAGGCTCCTGATCACGTTGAGGCGCGCCTCGTGGCGCTGTGCGGCCACATCGCCGGTATCTATCCACTTCATCACCTTCGATGTGATCTTGTGTGGCGATGCCGTATCGGTATCGGGCGGTATGTAGTCGAGTGTGCGGCCATTGGCAGTGGTGACGCTGGTGGTTTTCACCGGCATATCCCACGTGCGGAAGATGGAGAAATCATCATCGGCCAGCTGTATGTTGTGGACGGGATTGCTGCCGCCGCGGCGGGCAAGGCCACGCTGGGTTTCGTTGTGGCTCTCTACCTGCCTGATGAGGTCTTCATCGAACAATGCATCGCTCACACCATTCTTTATCTCCACCGGTGTGGCGCGTGCGCCCCTGCCTGCCAGCCGGCCCACTATGGGGCCTATGGGTATATTGGTTTGCGTGGCGGGCATATCTATGAACCATTCATTGAGCGCGGTCTTCAGCTCGCCATAAGTGCCGGCAAAGTAGCCGAAGAATGTGCAGTCGTGCTCGGCCTTCGTAATGTCTTGCGATACGTCGTCGGGGTTCACCGCCGAGATCATGAGGTTGGTGCCTATCAGCCGTTCGTTCTTGCCCGGCTCTATGATGGCCTCCCACATTTCCAGCACCTTCAGCGCCGGCTTGCCCTGCCACACGAGGTTGAACTTGATGGTATTGGGCGGCATATCAAATGCCTTGTAGATAAGCTCCGTGACGATGCCGCAGGCCACGCCGCCGCCGCCGCGCAGCGCCCACAGTATATCCTGGCTCCGCTGGTCCGTCATCGTGTTGTTTACCTCTATGGCCTCGCCGGTATTGAGCACCACGCGGGCACCCACCAGGTGCTCTATGCACATACCCTGGATGCGGGTCCACGGGCCCCAGCCGCCGCCCAGCGTGAAGCCGGCCACATTTACCGTGCCGCAGGTGCCGTGGGGGATGCATACGCCCATTTCGGCCAGCTTCAGCACCAGGTTCTTAAAGGGAATGCCCGGCTGCACACGCAGTATCAGCCTGTCGGTAACGTCCTGTTTTACCTCGTGCATCCGGCGCAGGTCCATGGCCAGCACATTGTCGCCACTGCAGAAGCCCTCATGGTCGTGCCCGCCCGACCGCACGTGCAGCGGCCATTTATACCTGTTGGCCAGGTCCATCGTCGCCTGCACATCCTGCTCCGTTTCGCAGAGGATGATGGCCAGCGGGTAGAGGTGAAACCGCGTGTTGAATACTTTGCGATGGCTGTTGTAAGATTCTTTGTCTTTGCCCCTGTCCAGCAGTACCTCCGGCTTGTTGTCGTCTTCTTTCCATTTAAGGAGCTCGGCTATCAGCTCCATTTCAGAACCCCGGTTTTCTTCATTGTGTGTGTGACTCATGTGGATGCATGGTTTTGTTGTGAAATGAAATCGTATGCTTTGATTTTCCCCCAGCCACTGCCTGCTATCGCATAACCCACACTGGCTGAGTGCATTATCAGCAAGAAATGTAGCAACAATAATTCATCCGTGGTATGTGAAAAGTACAGTGTAGGGAGGCGATTGGCTAAACAGACATGGGAGACGGTGCAGATAGTTGAAAAATAAAAGAGTTCGGCCATACGGATGTTGTGCATCCATATGGCCGAACTCTTTAAAATCTTTTGCAGACGTCCGTAATCCTATTTCTTAACAGCTCCTTTCACAAGGCAGCTCTCCGTTCGGACGGTAATGGTGCAACTTCCGCAAAGGAAACCTCCTTGTGCGGTAACCACATTTGTTTCAAGGGGACCTGCTTCAAATGAGCTGCCATTGGTTTGAATGGTTCCTTTAGAACCAGGTGGCAGAGTAAATACTATACCTCTTTCACAGTTTCCTTCGTGAGAACGCTCGCATTTAGAAATAGGAATGGAAAAATTATAGCGTGTGCCTGAGCAGAGTACAACTTTGTCCCCACAGTGTACGGTTTTGTTTCCGTATTTGGTACTATAAATAGCGACAGGGGTTGCTCCCTGCTGCATATCGCAGCAGCACCCACCTGTAACACAGAAATGGAAGACACAGCTATCGCAGATATTCTTTCCACATTTATAGTATTCAGTTATGGTAAACATGCCTCTTTTGCTCGATTTAAAAACGTTCCCTGTTATCGATGCTCCTGCGCCTGAGGGCATTATCTTGTATGTAACGGATTGCGGACAAAGCTTTATACAGGTAAATTTTGAGTTGAGGTAGATGGGCGTATTGCAACTGACTGTATAGGTTGCGCCACATTTCATTGGGTTGGCATTCCCTGTGGGACTCGCAGGGGTAAAGGTGACTTGTTGTTTGGAAAAACCGGTGCAGCATTTTTGGGCTGACGAAACGTTCACAACAGCAATGATGGCTGCGATAAAAAATAGTGTTTTCATGATTTGTGTGGTTTGGATTGTGATTATGTGATTGATGTATTCAGATACAGTGCATTTTAGAACGGTGTAAGATTTACTCCAATGCAATTGGGCATTTGAACCTGGAGCGATTTATCATTGATAACATTGTAGTTGAAGTATATCCTGAAGCGTTCCAGGATAATGCCAAAATAGAACTGTCCAAACGCAAGGGTTTTAGCCGGGTTTACGCCCAGGTTGGTATGGAAAGCTTTGTTGCCAAGTAAGATGGTACCCGTGGCATTGGCGTAAAAACCAAATGTTGATACGGATGGCTGCTCAAATAAAAACCTGGCATCCATTTGTACGCCGAATCCGTTTACTACCGAATAATCCGTTATCTCGTTGCCTAATGCCGGCATGGTGTAGCAGGTTTTATCAAACCCTTCTGCACGGATATTAAATACTGCGCCGGGGTGGTAGCTGAATAGAGGTGTTGATAGTACAAGCATAGCATTGCCACCACCGCCCAGCAGGTTTTGTATAGAGCTTTTGGCCCGGTTGATGCTGTCATTGGCCGAGAATAAGCTGTCTAATTTATTTGTCGGTGTATTTTTTAAAGTTGCCGTGTCTATTTTGGATAAGCTCGATGATGCGATCATGCCACCAAAGCTTACACGTATTGGTCCCCCATATCCCGAGGCCAACTCTGAATAGACCAGCCCGCCATAAGGGCTGAAGTGCAAAAAACTGTTTTTAAGAGATTGCACGACAGCATCGCCATTTTCATCATAATAGGCTTTGGCACAATACTGATTCCGTGCTGGGAAAAATTGGAAATCATGTAATATCGTCCACTCCCTGTAAGCGTCTTTGAGTAAACCTATTTTTATTACTTCGTTGATACTGTCTTTAGCTTTATATGTTGAATCTGCAGCTTTATACAATTTATAAATATCCACAGTTTTGTGTGTTGAATCTGTAAATTTGTGTGTCGCATCATCATCCGCAGTTTTGTGTGTCGTATCATCATCTGTAGCGTTGTTTGCTATGTTAATATAATGTTGCCATAGGGTGTCTTTATTGGCAAACTTATTTTTTCTTGCAGCCGTTCTTATTCCGTGGGCAACATTGTGGTATCTCCACTGTTTCCAATCTGATGTGTCATTTTTTGTTGATGTTAATTTATTTTCAATATTTTTAAAAATAGTAGACAGCCCATTAGTTTTTTTTGAAGACTTAGTTTTTTTATGTTTTCCTGATCCTCTAAATAGTGCTTTATAGGATTGGGCAAATACTTTATCGGCCTCGGCCATTGTCCCAGAGCTAGACGAGCCCCTTTTAACTGACCGGTTGGAGGACCGGATTAACTGACCGAAAGCACTTGACGTTACAGTCAAAAAAAACAGTAGATATACTATGTGTTTCATTTTTTTCTTTTTAATGAGTTTAATGCGAGTATCCCCCGTTTAATTTTCTCCACAATAATATGTTTGATATATTTCATGGAAAACGGTGATATTCACGTTTTTAATTCATTTGAAATTATTATATTATCCAAGTGGCTTTAAATGAGGATGTTCTTACGTGACTCGTTAAGCAGTGAAGCATGTGCTTGAATCCACAGATCAAACGTTCGTTTTATTTTCATTGAGGATAGCGGACTGCTTTCGATGCAAATCGCCGCTGAACTTTGGCGGCAGTGCAGTAATCGCCATATATACTATATTTGCATTGTCAAAACCTATTACACCATTTTAAAATAATGCGTTATGCAAAGATTGACCTTGAACCTTTTTGCATTGGTAGTAAGTGCGTGCTTCGTGAGCAATGCCGCCAGTGCACAAACCATCAACACCATTGCGGGAACCGGAACCGCCGGTTATTCGGGAGATGGGAGTGCAGCAACCGCTGCCATGCTCAATGAGCCGGATTGGATCACCGGCGATGCCGCCGGCAATTACTACATCGTAGACAGGAGCAACAATTGTATCCGTAAAATAGACGCCTCGGGTACCATTACCACCATTGCCGGTACCGGAATCGCAGGGTTTAGCGGTGATGGCGGGCTGGCAACATCGGCCATGCTAAACGGGCCCTCGGGGGCTGTTGTCGATGCGGCGGGCAACATATACATCGCCGATTCTTACAACAACCGTATCCGCAAGATCAATACATCGGGTGTCATCAGCACCATTGCCGGTACAGGCGCTGCCGGTTCCGGCGGCGATGGCGGGCCAGCCACCAGCGCGCAGTTCAATACCCCATACGGGCTGCTGTTCGATGCGGCTGGTGACCTGATCGTTTCTGACGAGATGAACAACCGTATCCGCAAGATCAGCACCGCGGGCGTCATCACTACTATTGCCGGCACCGGTGCCGGTGGTTTTGGGGGCGATGGTGGCCCTGCTACTGCGGCCCAGCTATGGGCGCCTCACTATATGTGTCAGGATGCGGCGGGCAACCTCTTTATCATGGACAATACCAATCACCGTGTGCGCAAGGTCAATACGCTGGGTAATATCAGCACCGTTACCGGCACCGGCGTTGTAAGCTATAGCGGCGATGGCGGCCCTGCCACGGCAGCGGCCATAGGCTGGGCTTCGGGCATGAAGGTAGATGCTTCGGGCAATCTGTATATCTGCGATCAGTGGAACAACCGTGTCCGTGTCATCAACACTGCCGGTATCATCAGCACATTTGCGGGCACCGGCTCTTCTACCTTCAGCGGCGATGGCGGTGCGCCCGCAGCTGCGGGAATGCCCTGGCCTGCCGATATTTATATCGATGGCAGCGGCAATATCGTCATAGCAGAGCTGGGCGACAACCGCATCCGCAAGATCGGTATGGTAGCGCCATCTGATCATCCGCCTCTTTTTGTTCTCGGCAGCTCCGATTCATTGCACATATGCCCCGGAGAAACACCGACAGCCATCAACTTTCTTTTGCCGGTATCTGATGCCGATGCGGGCCAGACGCTGACATGGAGCCTTGTATCGGCCCCGCTGCATGGCGCTGCCGCAGTGTCATATACCGCTACCTCTACAGGTGGCACCGTTACCCCCACAGGTACGAGCTACACCCCGCTGTCAGGGTTTACCGGCGACGATGCATTTGTGGTACAGGTAACCGATGGCACGCTCTACGATACCATTACCATTCATGTGTCGGTAATTCCGCCTCCTGTGGCAGCCGCGATCTCCGGTAGCGATACCGTATGCGGCGGCGACACCGTAATGCTGGCCGATGTCACTGCCGACGGCGCCTGGAGCGTGTTTGACTCCACTATAGTGGCGGTGAGCAGCGGTGGTATTGTAACCGGTGTGGCAAGTGGCCTGGGTGTAGTGATGTATACGGTAAGCAATATGTGCGGCACAGCTACCGTCTCCCACAATGTATGGGTAAATCCGCTGCCCGTGGCCGGCGCTATAACCGGTGCCGACAGCCTGTGCCCCGGCGATACCATTATGCTGACGGCTGCCGTAGCCGGAGGCACGTGGAGCGTTTCGGATAGCACAGTTGCCACCATCAGCAGCACCGGTGTGGTAACGGGCTGGGCCGAAGGCTCTGCCACCATTAGCTATACTGTTGCCAATGCGTGTGGCAGTGCTGCTGCCAGCCGTGTTGTTTTTATAGGGCCATATTGCGAAGGTGCCGTAGCGCATACTCCCGGCAGTGCAGACTTCAGCATATACCCCAATCCATCCAACGGCACATTCAGCATAGAGCTTCCATATGCCATGGGCAACGCCCGGGTAGTCGTTACCAATATGCTGGGCCAGCAGGTAGCCACATACAATGCAGTGGCTGGCAAGCCCCTGGCGTGCCAGCTCAATGCCGCACCCGGCATGTATCTCATAGAAGTATGGACCGGCAAGGACAAAGTGGTGAAAAAGATCACGATCAACTAATCATTGCTACAATACTGTGAATAATAAATGCGGCCTGTGGGCCGCATTTATTATTGGTGGGCTTGGTCAGATACAGCAGCCCTCGCCATATTGCAAACGATGGAATAGCTGATGTATAGGAAAATACCCGGCCATTGCTATATTTATCGTAATTTTACGATAAATGGGCGCTACAAAAACAGATTTGTTTACTCAAAAGCAGAATGAAATAGCGGCGATGGCAAAGGCTGTGGCGCATCCGGCGCGTATAGCCATATTGCAGGAGTTGCTGAAGGCTAATGCCTGTATCTGCAACGATCTGGTGGATGAGCTGGGGCTGGCGCAGGCCACCATTTCCCAGCACCTGAAAGAGCTGAAAAACGTGGGGCTGATACAAGGCACAATAGAAGGTACCAGCATCTGCTACTGCATCAACCCTAAAGTGTGGAACTCATACAGGAAGATCTTTTCTTCGTTTTTCAAAGACGTGGCTGAAGGGCAGAAGTGCTGCTGATTTTTTTTATATTCTTTCATCGCAATATTGCAATAAATAAAAGAGAATGAACAGCAAACAGGAACAACCTGAAAAGCAAGGGGTGGCGGCTTATTTGTCGCGGCACAAGCGATTTGGTATCATACTGATCGGTATAGCCACGCTGAATTTTATATATGGCTTCGATGCGCGGTTCACGATCATCAACCTGCTGTGGATCGTCATTAGTGTCGTTAAAATAGACAGAGTATGAAGAAGATACTATTTGTGTGTATCGAGAACAGCAATCGTAGCCAGATGGCACAGGCATTTGCAACTATATATGGAAAGGGGCGCATTGCCGCTTTCAGTGCCGGCTCGCGCCCGTCTGGCAGGGTAAACCCCAAAGCCATTGCCGCCATGCGGGAGCTGGGCTACGATCTGGACATGCACAGCAGCAAAAGCCTCGATGAGGTGAAAAGCGAAGCGCCGTTTGATGCCGTTGTGACCATGGGCTGCGGCGATGCCTGCCCGTGGATGCCCGCCAGGCAGCATATAGACTGGCAGATACCCGACCCCAGGGAGATGGAAAAAGAAGATTTTAACCGGGTGCGCGATCAGATAGGAGCGCTGGTGAAGGCGCTTGTAGATGGCCTGCAGCGCTGATCGCCGACTGCGGGTATGGCAATGAAAGGCTGCGGCAGCATGTATTGTGCCGGAAAGGCGGCTGCCTTGTATGGGAGCACTGATGTTGCATACTTTGTATTTGAGTATCAGTTATATTTGATGCGCCTTGCTGAACAATGCAAGTATCGCCATGAAGAATACCCCCACAAAACTCCGCCTTGTATTCATTCCTTTTTTGCTGATTAGCATATGTTTCATGTTGGGATATACGTTCCTCAACTGGTGGCTGCTCATCAGTCTGAAGCTCTTTTCCGTTGATGAAGAAGTGGTGGATCTGTGGGCACCTTTTGTGCTGGCCTGGGTGCCGATACTCCTGTGGCTGCGGCCACGTGTGAAGCTGCTGCGGCTCAATCGCAAGAAGGGCGACCTGGTTTCTTTTTACCTGTTCATCGCGTGGATAGCTATGGTAGTGCCATTGCTCGTAGCGCAGGAATACATCAAAACGGCCACCGGCAAGCTCACCCGGCTGGAGAATGTGACGAACATCGGCAAATACGATACCCGGTATTATGCGCTCAGCCATTACTATATCGATAAGGACGATGCCACGGTGCATACCGCATTCTCCGTAACGGGCAAGTACAATGAGGATTTCAATATGGATGTGTATGTGGCGTTTCCCATCATGGTGCAGGCCGCAGATACTGCTGGCACCCAATGCGCCGCATGGTATGGCCTTAGCTACCACAAGCGGCTCAATAACCATCTGAGCGATGATGAGAAGGATACGCAATACAAGGAATTCCTGACCGACTGTGAGCATAAGGCAGACAGCACCAATCTCGATAGCTTTTCTTACCTCGAGCGGGTGGGCAACAGTAAGGCACATACCGGCTATGTTGCTGCCGTGGGCCGGAGCACGCGCTTTGCACAAAGCCAGCCCGTAGTGCTGGTGCCCGTACACGAACCCTACGAAAACAGGAATGGCGATAAGCCCATGTGGATACTCCTGTCGTTTGGCATAGGCGCCTGTGTGTGGCTGCTGATGGTGCTGATACCCCGCATTAATGAAGAGGCACTTGGTGAACGCCGGAGCGGCGTAAAAAAGCCCTCTGAAATGGCAGAAGCACTGGAAGTGATAAAGCCGCGGAAAGGGTATGCCATTACGCCCATCCTGGTAGTGATCAACCTGCTCATTTTTGTCATCATGGCGCTGTCGGGTATGGGCTTTATGTCGTTTGCCGCACCCGACCTGCTGCGGTGGGGCGCCGATTACCGGCCATTAGTGCTGGGCGGCGAGTGGTGGCGGCTGCTGACCAATATGTTCCTCCACGGTGGCCTCCTGCACGTGCTCATGAATATGTACGGCCTTGTATTCGTAGGCATTTTCCTCGAGCCGGTCATCGGCAGCGGACGTTATGCTGTGGCCTACATGGTCAGCGGCATCATTGCCAGCCTGGCCAGCATATGGTGGTACCCTGCCACGGTAGGCGTAGGTGCATCGGGAGCCATATTCGGGCTGTATGGTGTGTTTCTCGCACTGCTGCTGTTCAAGGCATTCGATGACAAATTCAAAAAGGCATTCCTGCTGAGCACCGTGATATTCGTAGGCTACAACCTCCTCATGGGCCTTACCGGCGGCATAGACAACGCCGCCCACATCGGCGGCCTCGTCAGCGGGTTTGTGATAGGCCTGCTACTGGTTCCATCAGCAAAAAGGAAGCGGATGGAGGCGGAAGCGCAAGAGGTAGAAGAGGAATAACAAGGCAAGCCGCATATGCACAATTACAAATAGCACAGATGGTATGAGAAAGATAATGGCATTGCTGATTGCATTTATTGGCCTTGCAGGCAGGGTTGCCGCGCAGGACCTTACGCCGGAATACCTGGCGCAATGCGGGGAGATAGTGGCAATGTGGAAAGATACCACCATGGAGATGTATGTATGGGCGTCGCATAGTATAGCGCTTGATGATGATGGCATGGACACGGCAAAGCCATGGGTTTGTTACTGGGGCGGCGGCCCCCGCCCCCGGTAAGAGATACCATACGCCTGACAAAAGCAGACATGCTGCTGCTGAGAAAGCACTTTGCCCGGCGCGATACAGCGTGGATCAACAAGCTGGCCAAAGCTACAGGGATGCAGCCTGGCCCGCCACCAATGAGGTATACCCCCGAATTTACTATGCTCTACAGGTCTCAGAATCCCTCTGGAAAAGAGGGTACAGGCAACTGTCGGCCCCGCTGTTCTTACAAAACAATACAGTCTGTATCGTATATACACAGGTAGTGGATATGTTTGGTGGCGGCGGCGGCTTTTTGCTATACAAAAAACATGATAGCGGTTGGGTATTGGTAGATGGGAGGGATGATTATACAGAGAACTAAGTTGCACTGGTTGAAGCACCCGCTTCGTCCTTCATTGAGAAAGCGTCCCGCTTTCGAATGAGTGAATACTCGCGGCAGTGCCAGCTGCCTTGATTTGGCAGGAATACCTAAAATGCCCGGTGTGCC
>JAOTRH010132845.1:0-14182 GCA_034768845.1 Heliamphora exappendiculata | reverse complement strand
GGAGAGTGACGCCGGTGGAATACCTACAACACCCTCGGTAGGCGGCGAATCATTCTTAAGGAAACTGCGATTGCAGAACTCGGTTTACAAATTACATTTATGTTATTTTTGTTATTTCAATTTTCTGTACTTTCATATTATTGTAATTTGTTAAAAGTAAATAAAGATGTATTTTTTAAATTCCTAAATATATATTTTATTTTGGCGTTGGTTATTCTCCCAACACCATCAAATGAGAAAAGAAACAAAAATGAGAGGATAGCTGTGACTGTGAGCATCTGCAATCCAACAGCTGTCTCTCAACCTCGGGCAAGATAAAGAGGGTCATAATAGTAATTGTATTCCAGCATGGTGTAACGGTTTCATGGAATAGATTTAATGTTAGGAGCCCAGTTTCCCAAACACAACCTTAAAAGTTCCTTTTGCCTCCTTTTAGGGGGCCAACCCAGCTTCACAGCTGTACAGAAATGACAAACCCATACCTAGTACATGTTCCCATATTTCCCTCCAAAACACCACCTTCGATTCATATTTCATAGAGGTACACTTACAAATTAACCATGCCAGAGGTCTTGTTTGTTTTTTGACTTAAACTCGAGTTTTTTTATTTCTATATTCCAACTTAAAGCTATTTTTAATGGCTTTGTTTGGGCTAAATTGTAGAAATTTTGTTTTTTTTTTGTATCCTAATTGAATTTTTTACTCAAAGTTTTTTTTTTGAACCATTTCAATGAGATGTACTAAAAAAATAAAAAAAAATTAATAAAAAATAAAAATAAGTAATATTAAATTTGACTTATTTTAAGATATTTTTGTTGTTTTTATTTTTTTTATATTTTGTTAACAAATTTACTTTTTCAACTCGCTTAGATGAAAATGATCAAAAAGTATAATACTTTAACTAAGAGATGAAAAAAGTTCACTAAAAATGAAAATAAATTAAATAAAATAAAAAAAATAATTAATTATCCCAAACATGGCTTATTACATATTTTTTTATTTATTTGATTTAAGATAAAACAAATAAAAAACACAACTTATTCCAATTTTAAAGAATGAAAATCATACTCAAGCAAGTTTAGTTTGTACTATACACCCAACCATGAGTTTATAAGCTACAGTTTAAAGTCGGGTTTTATAGCCTATTTACTAAACGTCAAAGAACGAAAGAGAGATTATAATAGATTACACATGCAATTTGGATTTTTTTTTTATTAATGCATCAATCAAAAAAAAAAAGAAAAAAGAAAAAAAAAAGATAAAGATAAAGAGAGACGCGGAGTAAGCAGGTAATAAAACTACACAAAAAGTTGTTTGTCCCGCATATCAAATGGAATCCACATTTAAGTGTGAAATTTATTAGGATAATTTTAACTGCAGTTTTAATTTATATAGTTATATAAAGATTAATTATATCTAATATTTTTTAATAAATTTAGTTATAATTTAATATATTATTCCTGGAATACCCTTAACATTGTTGGACACAATTTTTTTCAACCACGCGGCCATTAGTTCTTTTTTGACGCCGGCCACTCTTTTGGCTTTGGGGCTGGCATCGGCTACTTCTCCGAAGCCAGCGTCAATCATTACTCAAGCGCCAATTTTAGTAACTCCTTCTTCTCTAGCGATTTTCTTTTTTTCTGACGTCGTTCTTCTTCTTTTTATCTAGTGAAATTTATCAGTTTAATTAAAAAATTTATCACTTTAACAGAATTTCTCATAATATTTCTCAGTTTAATTGAGAAATTTATCATTTTAACAGAAATTTATCAATTTTATTTCTGATAAATTTATCACTTTAATAGATCACCGATGGCGACGGCGAGATCTGAAATTGGTGATCCAGATCTGGTAATCGGCAGTGGCGATAAGGATAAGGAGCAATGATAAAGGTGGTGAGGAGAAAAAAAATGAAACACGACGGTGGTGCAGTGAGATTTAGAACATATTTGATGAGAGGAAGAATGGCGGCAGGAGATAAGCGATGAAGGATGAGGAGGAGGCGACGGCATCCGTTGAAGCAGATCAAATGAGGAACGCCGACAGTGTCGATGGTTTAGATTTGGATGGAGAAAAAGAGGGCAGCAGCAGTTAGGAGGAGGAGGAGGATCGGCGGAGGAGAAGCAGCGGCAATTAGAAGAACGAGGAGAATGTGGTAAGAAATGACAGTACCTCATCTGTGCGCCAATAGATTTGCCAGTGGTGGTGTCGACGGTAGTGGTCGGTAGTGTCGGCGACAAGGAAAATGAGGAGGAGAATCGCCGGTGAGGCCAATGAGTAAGAGGTGGTAGCTAGGTTTGTTGCGAACGGAAAAAAGAAGGATTTTTTGAGAAAACGTGCAAAATGGGATATATTTGTCGTATTATAATTTAAAAAAAAAAATAGGGCCCAAACTTTAAAAAAATTAGTAATAAAACTAATTCTTCTACCATTCTTACTAATTAATTTAATTTATTACACCTGTATTTATAAAGTAAAATGTGAAGTACACAAATAAAGTATATGGAGTATCAGTAAAAAAAAATCAGTCTTTTAATTTAAAATAAAAAAATAATTATTAAATTATAATTGTCTCTTTATATAGTGACTTAAAGTTATTTTTTTCTGAAACTAACTTTTAATTTGTTTAGTTTAAAGCCAATATATATATATATATATATATATATATATATATTGACTTTAATCCAAATTGTCAAACATAGGCTTATATGAATAAAGGAGTGCAAAGAAACAAATATCCCAAGCACGCACTGTCTTCTGAAAGGGGGTAAAACTGTATGAAAACGTAAATTGGTGAACCAGTCAGTAAATTTGGGTTAAAAAGTTGGCCTATAAGGGGAAGAAAAATCATGACTTAAAATTGCCACAATTCTTCTTGGCTCAAAGCCTCAAACTTCGAGATGATTAGTTTTGAAGATGACCAAAACCGGCTTGTCAAATACAAAAATGCCAAACATGTCCCCAACCAGATTTCATCAGATTTCAATACAACGGCGACCGGTGAGGGACACGCTTCCGCCGGTTCACGATGTCGGAAAATTCGGCCGCCGGAGCACACGGCTTCCGGTACCGGTTCC
Source organism: Heliamphora exappendiculata (assembly GCA_034768845.1). Classification (NCBI taxonomy): domain Eukaryota; kingdom Viridiplantae; phylum Streptophyta; class Magnoliopsida; order Ericales; family Sarraceniaceae; genus Heliamphora; species Heliamphora exappendiculata. The sequence goes on along the minus strand of JAOTRH010132845.1, from coordinate 11,102 downwards.
GAGAGACAGGAACGGCGCTGCGTTTTCTCTTCGCGAAGTCGATCGACATGGCGCATGCCAGAGCGGGTCGGGTACAATTTTTCGGCGACCCAATACTGCTCGAGCTAGACCCGGATGAAGTTCGAACCGGAATGGGCAGCTCAAGGACCGAGTTAGGCGTCATTTGTCCTGCCTCAAGCTCCGAATAGCTTTCCACTTTTACCCCTTCCAATTCAGAGTCGCAGAAGTGGTGTTTGGTTACACCTATTTCGTTATCCCCCATTTGATGGACCTGTAAAATGACTAACAACTGTTAATATTCCGTGGTGAGAATATAAGGGGTGTGCAAATCCAGTTCAATCCGTTCCAATTTGCTAACTCAGTTCAATTCTGATGATTTATCCGAGTGAATGAGTTGGGTTTAATGAATTGAATGAAAAAAAAATATTTTTTATTATGAATTATTTTTTTTTAACTCGTCATTAACTCAATTCAATTTGCCCATAATATACACTAATTTTCATATTTTTACGTACAATAAATCACAATCTCATATACATATTTATAATTTTAATTACTAATTTATATATTGTGAATATTTTTCAATAAGAATATAATGTAAATATTATTGTTAAAAATATTTAATTATACTATTATTATTATTATCTTCAAATCACTACCGTTATTTTTCATTGATATTTTGCTTGACGTTGTAAATATGAATTTTTTTAAGAAAATTGCAATAGGCTTTTAAATTTTTAGAAATAAATTTTAAGAAAATAATTACAAAAAGTTACAACTTTTTAACCCGTTAAACCGTAAATTGAAACCGCCAAAAAAATCATTCAATCCGCTAATTTTGATTATTACTGAGTTGGTAGTAGATTAAAAAAATAATTACCTACCCAAAGTGAATTAATTAAAAAAATTGCCTTCACCCTCCCTGAATCAACTCAATTCGCACACAGCCTATGAGAATATGAAGTTGTTCTTGGACAGAATTGATATTCTCAAGGGAGCAAAATAAGTTTTAAAATAATGCTAGCTTGATGAAAGTAATATACTAGATTAATGTGGCAAATTATGTGGTACAATTATAAGTATATTAATGTTCTTCTATGACTTTTGTTATATTTAATGTTTATGACGGTATGTCAATGTCAAATTATTTAGTATATTAATTTAATCATCATAAGATTATTGTAGCTTTTTTAACTTGTGATTAAAGATGATAAAAAAAAAAAGATTGTTTAGTAAGAAAAATGTAAATTGGTTAAAAAGTAAAATAAAACACTAATTTTTAAGCTACTCTATTTAAATTTCAAATTTACTTTCAAGCACAATAATATTCCTGCTAGATAACTTATTTATTAACAACGCAAATTATAAGCAAAATATTATAATTAACTATTTTAAAAAATAATATTGTACTAGTGGCATTTTACCTCACAGCACAATTTCTTCAACATCAATTGGTTTCTAATTTGAACAACAAAATTTTAAAAATGAACCTTTTACTCTATTAATTAACTTAAAAAATAATTTATCAAATAACATTTTGAACTCAATTTAATTTTTAGTTAAAAAAATTAATTTTTTGGCTAATTAATTGCCAATTAAGATCTAAGTTTACTAGAGAAAAAATATATATTCCTACTTATAAGCCCAAAAAATCATGTTTAAGGCTTTGTAAGAAATTGAATTGTAATTTTGTGTTTTCCAGCCTTTGTTTATAATATAATTTTTTTTTTGTTTTTGATAATATCGAATTTTATTGTATATTTTTTATTTGACCTCAAAATCTATATCAAATTTTATTGTATGTTTTTATTTTTAGTTTATATACGTTTAATTACTAAAAAATTATTAATAAAGAGAACCCAATTTTGTAAATAAACGGAAAAAAAAAAAGAATAATTGAGAAAAATGGAGGAGAATTGAGTTAAACCTTGCAAGAGAGAGAGCAGAAAAGGTAAGGATCTTGGAGGCTTCGGTCACAGACGATGCAGGCGTTGCCGCCGCCTCTGAATTGACGGGCCACGGCCGGCCTTCGATTCAAAAACACCACCTTCGCACTGTTCGTCGTGTACGCCTGTGAAGAAAAAACTCATCAGCTTTCAGAGATCAAATCGTACAAAAAGAATCACAAGAGGTTGTGTCTCGGATTTGGAGGTTTGTGGTGCCAAGTTCATTAATTTTTTGATACTAATCTATTCAAGACGTTGCATCACTTTAATTAAACCTAATTAGTGTACTGTAGAATTAGTTTGAAAAATTTCAAGATTAGTCAAATCGAGACTTGCATGACTTTAATTGAACCTACTAGTGTACTGTGTAATTAATTTAAAAAATTAGTCAATATTGAATGGGGTGGGGCAGTGAGAAAGACAGGTTCAGAAATAGTCGGATTAGCAGGAGAAAGAGCGGTTGCTCCGCTGGAACAATCTAATCCAGAGGTTGTCCATCCGCTTGCTTTGCTTTACTTCTTTTCTTACTTAACACTGCCCTCTTGACTTTAAATTTAACGAGACATATATAAAAATTCGTTTAGATTCTGATTGGGCTCTTGAAAGGTCGTGTGACCGGATGTGGGAAGATTATCCCAAGTGACATCTCTTAACAAAAGAACGCGGGGTAAGCTGATTCGAACACCTACATATGCAAACAAAAAACATCGAAAGGTATAAGATTAATGTGATGAACTTACTTGAACAAAGGAACAATTCATCAGCTTCTGAGCATCGTTCAATCTTATAACGTCCTGATATACATATCGTCTGATCTGAGAATCAAACCCCCCAAAAAAAGAATGAAGTTGAAGAAATTTAATCACAGAATTGAAATTGAGAGAGAACAAAGTAAGATTCGGCAAATGTTAGAAACCTGTAAGAGACGGTGATGGCGGTGAGGAGGCAAGCAATGGGGGCAGAGACTGATGCAGCAACCCAAACAGAAGATGTTTTTTTCGCTTTTTTTCTCGGAGGAGTGAACCAAACAGGGAATAAAAAACTTCTCCCCAAGGAGGAGTTGAAGCTGCCGAGGAATTGAAGTTAAACCCACCTAATTAAGAACCAAACAAACGAATTTTGAGTCAGATTTCATGGAAAATGATCGACACCAACGCCATAGAACATTCAAATTAATCTCAAATTGTGAAAGGAAAAATTGAAAAAAATATATGAATTTGATCACCATTTTGTTCGTGCTGTAGAGACAAAAGTGTGGGATTGATAGTTAGGTTCTATAAAGACCATGGGTAGGGGAAAATTGTTTGGTGACTTAAATTTGTCTGGTCACGTGATTGACGCAAGTTTTTTTCTGAGAATTATACGTACAAAAGTTTTCTGAGAATCATACCATCACAAGAGACAATTATGAGAGGGTTATATTTTATTTTTTTTATAATTATACTATTGTAAAAAAGGATTATGGGGTGTTTGGTATTGTTTTTATTAGTAATTTTTAGTTTTTTATTATTAATTTTAATTATAAATTTTTCTATACACTTATAACTTCTACTATAACTTATAATTACTTTTTTTTTTTTCAGCAACAAGTTACAATTTTTACCAAATACTTATAATTTTTATTACAAATTATAATTTATAAATTATTAATTTCAATAATACCAAACACCGTAAGAGACTCGTCACATCATCTTGGGTATAGCAAGTTTGGCGTTAGTTTTGATTATAGCTTATATTTTTTATTTTTTGTTTTTTATTCTAATAATAAAGGGTTTTTTTTTGCTACTAATTTTAGTAACAAAGTATTTTTTAAACATTCATAACTTTCAATACAAAATATAATTATTTTTTATTTTATAAATAATTAAATTTAGTTATAAACTAATGTTCTTATCAAACATTCACAATTATTGTTATAAATTAAAATTATTATTTATTATTGAATAATTTTGCCATGACTAGGTAGTGGCCATCATCAAGTGGGGCTGTTCTGAGGAAGAGAGAAAAAATAACTATCGTGTGTGTAGTGAATATGACTTTGATCGATTAAAAGTGTGAGCTTGTGTTTAGTTTAGTTTTTCTTTCAGGGTTTTTTGATTTTTTTGCTTTTTTGTGAAAGATAAATGTACAAAGATGTAAAAAAAAAGTTAATTAATTATAGCATGAGACTAAATAATTAAACTTTTTAAGAGATTTTTAAATTTAAAAAAATTAAGCCAAAAATATGCTAAATTATGATCCATAATAGCTTAACTTTGATCAATGAAAGTTTTAATTCTGATTGATAAGAGTTTAATTTTTATCTATTTAAATTTAAAATTATAAATAAAAAAAAGAGAGGAAAAAAAAAAAAGAGAAAGGAGAAAGTGCTAGAAAAAGGAAACTGGTATGTGGGTGTTTGACAATGTTGAATTTAATAGCTTATTGATTATAATTTGTGGCAGAAGTTGTAAGTATATAGTAAATATGTTATCTTGTAGCTAAAGTAGAAAAAATAATGGTTCTATTGGATAAATTGCTTATTTACTTATTTGGCTTATTTAAAGCTAAATAAAAAATTTTATTTAATTTATCAAATAAATAAAATTTAAGTCAATAAATAAATAAGTTAATAAACTAAATAAACAAGATTTAAGCTAAGATTTAGCTAAACGTACTTACTTATTTAAGCTAATAAGCAAAAAATAAACAAATTAACAAATAATCAAATAAGTAAATAAACCACTTGAAAGCCAAGTTAGCCAAACAAACTTGTTTATTTATATTTTTGCTTATTTCACAATAAGCAAATAAGTTATTATCCAAACGGGCCAATAATAATAATTTGTAGCAGAAGTTATAAGTATTTTTAAAAAATTATAATTTATTATTAAAATTAATAATAAAAAACTGAAAATAAATAAATAAATAAATAAATAAATAACTCAGACAAACACTTAAGATGTCTGCAGAAGGAAGTGATAATGCTGCGTGTTACTGTTGGGAAGGAAGCAAATAGGGAAAATAGTGAGCGTTTTGGGGAGGTTGGTCGTGCTCATTTAAAGATTGGCCAGACTGGACTGTTCTGTACAGCTTAAAATTGAAATTTACTCACATTTTGTTTTTAAAATTATGCACTAACAAGTAGTATTTTTTATAATTTTTTTAATTTTATTTTTTATATAAATATTAAATAATAAACTCAACGAGCACTACGTGGATGTTTAGCACTGCTAAAACTAATTCCAAAAGTTTTAAATATGTAGTAAATATGTTGATTTGGAGCTAAAATAAATGAAAATAATAATAATAATAATAGGTTTAGCGGAAGTTATATTTTTTTGGAAAAGATTTTAGTTTATTGTCAAAAGTAGTAATATAAAGTTAAAAGTTTGTCCGAAAAACTCGGTCAAACACCTCTTATGTAGAAAATGGATCTAATCATATATAGAGTTGATTAGCATGGAGTTCCATTTTTATTAATTGTATTTAGTTAAGTATCACTTACAAGTTAATTTTTTCACAAGATCTTATTTTTAAATTTTTTAATAAATTTAGAATGTTAGGTCTATATTTAAAATTTTACTAACAAATAATAAAAACAATCAAGTACTAACAAATAATGAGAATAAGAGAATATTAAAATATATGAACATTTGCATATTTAAATACTAAGAACATTATCATGGCAGATTTTTAGAATATTACTATTTTCTAAATATTAGTACATTTACAACTTTCAAAATGAGGATAATTTTATGATTACTGTTTTTATTTTTAAAAAAAAATAATATTAAGATCATATTATCCATTTTACATGAAATCTATATTACTAAAATATATAATTTTTAAAATTCCTGCACCATTAACTATCAAAATTCTCTTGTATAATAACATAATAGAACATTTATCATTTTTTCAAAATAATAATAATACCATAATGGAACATTTTATTTTTAAAAAATTTAAACATTACTATAATGAAATAAATTATTTTATTTTGAAAAATTCTGACAATAATAAAAGTTGCAACATTATCATAATAAAACAAATTATTTCATTTCGATAATGGTACATTCATATTAAGATGGGTAGCTTATCTGTAAGTCAAGTATTACGAACCGTTGAATTCTGCTTAGTTAGCGCAGAATAAATACCAAATGAAAATGTGGGCAATTTAGGACATTCATTTTAAAATAAAATTTTTTGAGTTAAAAGTTTTGAATTGTGATTTAATTACAAGTAACTCATACAAAAAAAAAAAGGGCCTAAGGCTAACCAAGTTTTAGGGTAGATTTTTTTTTTATTATTATTTTAAAATTGTAATATTTAAAATATTGATACAATTTTATTTTTAATTGTTTAAAGTAAATTAATTTTTTAATTAAAAGTATTATAGTTATTATTTAAAAAAAATGTGTGTTTGAGACGTGTATAATTTTAAAAAAAAATTAAAATTAATTATATAAATGATATAGCTTAAAAGTTATTTTTTAAAAAGAAATCAGCTTTAGATCGCCTAAAGATTACTCAAAGTTTTTGTTTTTGAAATACTCACTAATAAATATTATTTTTATAATATTTATAACTGTATTTTTACGTGACTAATAAATTTATTGAGCACTATATAGTAAATAAATCTGATGATAAAATATATTGGAGGGCACAATAGCGCTCTATTTCTTACGAGCACGCCATGCACTTTTCCGCAGTTTATAAGGTCTTATTTCGTAATTTAATTTTAAATTATAATTTTTTTAATTTAAAGTCATTTTAAATCAAATAAAAAAATTTCATTTAATAAATTATAGAGATAACTTTAAATTAAAAAAATTTAACTTAAAATGACTTTATATCAAGGGATGAAAATTTTAACTAAAAATTGTTATAATTTTTAAAAATTAATTTTTAAATGCTTTTATATTCAAGGTTTAGTAAGTGGTGATTAGCAAGATTTATTTTGTAATATTAAAATTTTTATTTTTAATTTAGAAATTTTTTTTCAAGAAATCTATTTTCAAGCCTTATTCTTTTGGAAACATTTAATGCGCATCACGAGATTCATGTATCATCATCAGCTAGGAATGAGTACCCACTGTCTTTTTGTAGGGTTTTGAGCCTATCTTTGGATTAAAAAGTATTGTGGTTTTTTTTTATTTTTTTTTATTTTTTTATTTTTTTTATTTTTTATGAATTTTTTTATTTTTTGTGATGAGAAAATTTTAAAATATATGTCTATTATGGTTAATTTTTTAAAAAATTATTAAAAATAAAAAAAGTACAATAAAAGACAAAAAGGCTGCTAAGTTGGCTTTTTTGTCTTCTATAAACTTTTTAAAATTTTGATTAAAAAAATTATTTCTCTATTTTCTCATAACGAGAAAAATCTAAAAAATACACTTAATTGAGATAATGTTGAATTTTTTTTATTAAAAATAAAAAAAAATATAAAAAAAATTAGTTCAAACACAAGCCGAGTCTTTAATTAGGAGTAATTATTCACCAATTTAGAGTATCATACGATATTATTTATATTTTATTTTTATTTAATTATATAATAAAAATGCTAATTAATATAAAATATATTTTTATTAAATAGGTAAAAAGAAAAAGTAACTCACATAATGGCCCCGTTTGGCATATCTTGTTTATTTACTTATTTGTTTATTTTACTTATAAATTTACTGATTTGATATTTTTATTTATTTTTTTAAAATTTTTTTTATATTTTGATCGAAAATTTTAATTTTTTCGATTCATCTCAAAGAGAAGAATTTAAAAAATATAAAAATTTAATTAAATAATTAAAAATAAATAAAAAAAATCAATTTCATCAACTTAATTAAATTTACTTATAATTATTACATATTCTTATCTATTACAAATATTACATAAATAATACCTAATAATACTCCCAAATTAATAATTTTCCTTCAATTAGTTATCTCCATTATTACCCAAAACTCAGAGCCTGTCTTCTTATAGGGGTTTGAGTCTTCAATTACTTACCGCCATTATTGCCACAAACTACAACCTTGTCTAAAAATTCAAACTTCTTAGGGGTTTAGTTTTTTTTTTTTAATAAAAAAATAGACTATTTGAAATAATGATTTTTAATATTATTTGACACAATTTTTTAATTTTTATTTTTATTTAGAATATCTAATATGTTATCACCTTTTATTGTTAAGTTATAATTTTTAGTTTTTAAAAAACCTTTAAAGAAAAATAATAATTTTTTATTGAACGCATTATTGTTATTTTATATAGTAAAAGTATTAAATTATTTGATATGTAAAAAATATTTTTTTTCTCTTTGGAAAAATGATAAAAAAATAGTGAATATTTTTATAATGTCAAATAAGCCAACTTTAAAGTTAGCTTTTAAGCAAAACATTCTCACTTTTAAAGTGCCCAAACTGGCTCTAATCTAGAGTAGGCGCTTTGTTTAAAGGTTTTTTTTTTTAATTAAAGTCTTTTTTATTTCTTAATTTTTTCTTGATGAGAGAATTTTAAAAATTATGCCTATTTGAACTAAAATTAAAAAAAAAAAGTGCATTAAAAATGAAAAACCACTTAAAGGCCTCTAAGTGGTTTTTAGTGTCATCTATTTTTTCTTCTTCCAGATTTTTATCACAATTCATTACTTTTTTAACTTCTCCAACAAGAGAGATTGAATTCAAGATAATTCAAGAGCCGTAGTAGCAAGAGCTCTATACTTGGATTCAGCATGACAGTTTTCCATCTTTATATGGATGATTAGCTACAAAAAGGAGGGGTTAGCATTAGATGACGCCAGTGTAGTGCCAGCTCAAAAATTAAATAGATTAAACCAATTATTTTTGGGTTTTGTAGGTTTAATATTAATCCAATTTTGTTTATTAAACGTGTTATTAAATTATGCTAATTTTTATCGTGTATTGAAATAATTAGCTCTAATTCTTTAACTGCGTGTACAGATCAAAACGTGTTAACTTGTTGTAATTCTCACCCTAATAAAACCGTTAAGATTTCTCGCCCTAATAAAATCTTAATCATCAAATAAGTTAAAAATAACAAATCATTACTAATCATTATTTATTATTTTATGAAATCTTATGATTTTCGTTATGATAATTTGTGAACAACTTTGAAATATTTTCAGTAAATATAATAATCAAATTATATAAAGACTTCTTTATTTATTTTTATAATTATTCACGATATTTAATATGATAATTAATGATTAATCACAATATAAAATATTTTATGAGAATTGGTTGAACATTTTATTGTTGTATGAATATTTGCGTAATCACTTAAGTGAACTGTTGACATAATAAGTTGAAAAAAAAACTTATCAACCCGGTTTAAAATTATTAAACTCAAGTTATAAGTAACTGTTCATATATTTTATTATACATAGGACTTATTTTGTATGTTCCACTTATATAAGATGAGTATCTGAAATTGTGATTTTAGTTATGATAATTTTGGATGAAGTCTGGTTAGATTTTTGTTAAATGTTAATGACTAAATTATATAAAAAATTATCTGTTATATGAATAAGTATTATAATTAATTAATTAATAGTTCACTTTACAATATGCGTAAAAAATTTAGTCATACTACTATTTTTTTTAAATTACAGTTCAATTTTAAAATTTTTTTAATGAAATACGATAATTTAAAAAATTCAAAAATCTTAGTTGCCTTTCACAATTGTTTGCAACAAATCCTAACCGTCTCTCACCATTGTTGGTAATAAACCCTATCTACCTCTCATCATTGTTCGTTTCCTTCCGACACTATTGCCCTTGGCCTCGCCGATGGTCTTCTTCGCCAACAATCCCTTGATTATTTCCACCTTCTCGTCTCTCTTCGCATTCGTCAATCAATTGCCATGAACGAGAAGTTGGCCACCGTTAGGCTCTCCTTCATCACCGCTGACAATAATCGACCACTTTGCCATCAAATTCATCTATGGACTCCAGATCTAGCCATCGCCTACCAATTGCGCACAAATCTAGCCAGCAACTACTACTCGCGCACAGACCTGGCTAACGCCGACCACTGTGTACAGGTCTGTCCACCAACTACCGCCAACCAAATTTAGTCTCATAGTCGTCTTCATCTATCTCTCTCTCTCTCTCTCTTTAAAAAATTTTTAAGTTTAAATTTGTCAAAAAATTTCTCCAGAAACTTCAATTGAATTTTTTTTTCAATTAAATGCTATGAGAAACTCTCTCTTTCTCAATTAAATGTTATAAGAAATTTTTTAAGAAATTAAAACTGAGAATCTTCTCAGTTAAATGTTATGAAAAATTTATAGAAAAATTTTTTAATTAAAAGAGAAAGAACCGTTTTTTTTTCTTTTTCTCCTTTTTATAAAACCTTAACCCTTCGACGACCGACTTAGAGAAAAATGAGAATATTGGCGACGAAAAAAAAAGGAAATAGACGGCGGAGGAGTGAACGGCCTCCGTGCCGAAGTCGAAAAGAAGAAGAAGAAGATCAGCGGCGGCTGCTAGAGTTTTTTATATGTTTGTATGTTGCTTAAATGGGATTTAGGAATATATTAGGTGTAAAAAAATAAAATAAAATTTATTTTAAAAAAATAAAAAAATCGGAATTAGACTAATTCTTATACAAATCTAGCGTATAAGACCCATATTAAAAACCCCTTAATATTATATAAAAATTTCAAAAAAATTAAAAGAAGTGAAAATAAATTAATAAGTTAAATTTTATGTTGTTTATTTTTATTTTTAATATTTTAATATTTTTTATTTTTTAATTAGTTTTTTTTATTTTTGTGGTTCTCTCGTTGAAAACGATTTTAAAAAATAAAAAAAAAATTATTGTCAAGAATAAGGAAAAAAGTTAAAAAAATATAACCCAAACGGGGATTAATTTGTATCTAGACACAAAAACTGCGCACTCTCGGCTCCTAGCTCATGCGAACGTGGCCATGCTCAAATTTTGCAAACCCTCTCTTATTCCATCCATCTTTTTTTATAAATTCACTTTCTTTTTTTTTTTTTTTTTTGTCTTCTATCATGTAAAATTATAAACTTATTGATTAATGCAATACATTTTTACAAAAAGTACGAACAATTTTTGTAAATTTATATGTTAAAAGATAAAAATAAAGTATTTTGGTAAAAGGGGGAGTAAGGAAAATTAATTTTCATTTAT
>JAOTRH010132834.1:2199-14182 GCA_034768845.1 Heliamphora exappendiculata | reverse complement strand
TATATATATATTTTAAGAAAGGCGGGAGAGATAGTGAGAAAGTCACACTTTACCCTTCTCAGAAATTTGATGGGACAAGACAAAAGGCACGCCAACCAACCCTCGTATTCTATGAAAAAAAGTCTCCTTACACAAAAATAGAAAGCACCATGTTACATGCCAAATGATCAGAAAGGGAATCGTACTCCCGATCATGGACTCCGGCAATCAATTGTAAGGACTGTTTTAATGACGAGTTTGGCCTAAGTGGCAACTCGCCTTGGCGAGCCTAAAAGTGTGAAAGTGACTGCACCCCTCAACAACACCACTTAGCCTAACGCGCCGGTCTCCCCTCACACCTCGTCCATATTCAAGAGGTCTCCCACCTTGCAATGTCCTCGACCCACCGGCCACAAGATCAAGAGGCCTCCTGCCTTGCGGTGTCCTCGGCGGCCACAAGAGCCCTCATAAGAGTTAGGCACATATTCATGCGTAATCCACGCTAATGGATGCCAGAATCAATGAATCATGACTCGGCACCACTTCTTCCCGATTCCTCTAACAAACTTGTCATATTCTAGCTTGAGCGCCTATATAAAGACATCTCCATGAAGTGACAAAGACATCACCTTCTCCATAAATTTTGTAAGAACTCCATCATAGTTCATGTGGAGAAGGAACACCAGTAATAGGTGGACAAGGAGAAGATAAGCCTCCATAGCTCCCCGAGAAAGGAACCATCCTCACTCCACGATCGTCGTTCTTTGAGTGCTAATCCAGTAATCCGGTCAAGCTATCCCTTGGTTGCCAATCCAACCATCAGGTGTCCCTATGTCTTGTCATAATGGACACCTCCACCCACCACCTCGAATTAGGGTTGGTAATAGAAGGAGAAGAGTTTATAGAGGAATCGTCCTCTGTATACCTGCCTTTCTTCACCCCGCCAATGAAATCTCTAGTTTCCACTTTCTCGAAACTTTTTACTGCCTCGTCATGCAACACTGCCCCCAACTGTTTATTCTCTCAGAAACAATAATAACTAGGCGGCAAGGGGAAGCCTTTGGAACACAAATGGGATACGCAGTCGTTTGCAGGTTGGAATCCTTGGGCCCAACAGAAGGTGTGTGGCTTATGTGGAATGACTTCGAAATTGAATGCAACATTCTCTAAACTCACCAAGAAAGGATCCAAGCATTTGTACGTGTTCCTCTAGAACCTCCAAGAGAATAAATCAAAGAAAGCTCCATTTTGTAATCGCGTCTCCATGAAGATATAAATTATGCAAGGTTTCAAAAACAAATTGCCACAATAAAATATGCATACACACATTTATGAATGCATGTATGCAGGGGGCATTAATGTGGGTATCTAGTTAACCTTGCCTCCGGGAAAGTAGGTCAATCAATCTCCTCGCCTCCGGGCAAGTAGGCCGTCGGGCCAGTCTCCATACAGATCGTCAGGCCAATCTCCTCGCCTCCGGGCAAGCAGGCCACTGGCTAGTTTCCAAGTAGGCTGCGGGCCAATCTCCACACAAGTCGCGGGGCCAATCTCCATACAAGCCGTCGGGCCAATCTCCTTGCCTCAGGTCAAGCAGGCGGCAGTCCAATCTCCAAGTAGGCCGTCTGGCCAACCCTCTTTCGGGCAAGTGGCCCCTGTCGGGCAAGTGGGCCAGCCCACGACCTACGCCATCTCCAATATTAACTTGGTTCTAGGCTGGGAGCAGGGCCTAAGCATCTCTTCGCTCAGGAACAAAGGAGGTACGTGGTTTGGAGGCTAAAACTCTAGGGTTTGTCAATGGAGTGGCATCCAAGCAACTCCATATGACCGGTCATAGAGAGAGAGAGACACCTGACTAAGACACAGAGCTCCTTCAGGCTTAGGAGCTGGCATCTGGCAGACTAAACCTGCAAACATTGTGATACGCCGTATGATACCCACCTTAGCATATTGTACAGGACACTAGAGCCAATAGCTCATATCTGCAAAACCAATGGCAGGTGGAACACCCGTCGTCATTAGTAATCTTGAAGATACGAGTGTCCCTCCACACCACCTATAAATGGGCATACTCCTTCCAGAGCATATCATCCTCAACTATATCATCTCAACCTCTCCATATCTCCAATTTCTTTCCACTGCCACCCTCTCTCTCTAAGGCTACCTTAAGTTCTCACCTTCTCCACCTCTGGCATCCTCGAGCTACCGTGGTGCACTCCATCTTCCCAAACTTCACTACTTTGGTCTACGCTGGAACCTTACACCTACAAGCATATTTGATAAGGCAACAAAATCGCCCATAATCTTCGTTAATTGTTGAGTTCAACAATGGCTCTCAAAAAGACGACCCACGCAGCATCATCCCTCTGCTCGACAAGAGAGGACTCGTTTGGTTAAGGCGTTCCACCCAAGTTTTCTAGTTGTGTGACCTGTTCACAAACAGCTTCCGGTACAGGGTACGCACCATTAGATTAACTGCGCTCTGATACCAATTGTCACAAGATCAAGATTTCACCCACGAGTTTGCCTGCGATGGCACTAATTTGCAGCACTTTGTCTTAGCCAATTTTGATGAAAGATGTACACACGAATTTATAAGAACAAAGTCTCAACCTTTAAATATTACACCAAGTAATACAAAGAAATGCCTTAGCATATTCACGCCACTTTTCTGTGTGCTAAGAGTAGTTAGGCCATGCCAATTTTTAGACAACAACTAGTTACATGCAATTATCTATAGTTGACATCCCCAACCTCTAGGTATGTGTTGAACAATATAAAGGCCCACACCCCGACTCTGCAGCAGTTACAACTGCCATTGGCAATTGTCATTTGCAAGGAGTATTCGGCATTTGAACTCTTGGAAGTGCTATTAACAGCCCACGTTGTGCCTAGAACTACCATATTGTGCTGGCATGCTTGGGTTTGCCATGCCCAAGTTAGCCCTTAAGAGATAACTGCCCATGCTGTGATGGCGGATTGGGGTTGGCCTTGCATAGACATGGTTCAACAAGTAACTGCCCTGTCACGTGCAAGTCATGCCCCTGTGTGCCACGCCACTGGCATTGTTTGCTGAAGTGGTCTCAACTGCCTAGCTAGTGCTAGTGCCAGCTTATGTCCACCATAGCCCGCCGAACCAATACTTGTATTGACTCACAAACCATACAAATTACCCGCATCAATGCATAGAGCATTGCGCCTTCACATGCCAAGCATTGCGTTGTTCTTGTCTAAGGGTTGGGTGACAATCAAGTCGCCACATATAAGTCACCTCGGTTTGTCTAACATGTCCTCCTCATGCCTTAGCCGCCAAGGGTTGGCAAGGGTGCAAGGTGCCAGTTGGCACCAAATGCCACTTGGGACACCCAATGTTAGGGTGCTAACTGTAATACTCTAAGTAAAATCTAGGGTCAACTGTTGTAGCTTATCTTTGGTAATTCAAGTGGCATCAGAAATATGTCTCACATGCCATCGAACTAGATAATTTTGAAGTCTTCTATTCCTAGTGCACACAATCGAATCATTTAAAATATCATCAATTTGGTCTTTGTGTGCTAATAAGATAGATAAAAGAATTGGGTTAGGGATTGGTGGGGACTCTGATTAAATATAACGGTCAATAGAACGGTGAATAGGTGTGAAAATACGGTCCTAATATGCAACCAAATCCGAAACATTAAGTGCGTAACTAATCTTATAGTTAGGTGGGAGATCAACATCATATGCATTGGGGCTAACTCTTTTCAACGCTTGGAAGGGTGCACTATGTCACTACTATTTTTGAACAATTTTGGAAGGAAATTGCTCTAGGCAGACTTGAATTATAACATAATCACCTACCTAAAGTTCCATAGGTCGCCTATGTGGCTTAGCATGAACATGATATTTGGCGTTAATTGTCACACCCCACTCTAGCATAACCCGGGCAGAAAGAGAGTGGCAGGACATTGACAACTTGTGCTGTATCTTAAAACAAATACCTGGTTGATAATTTCAAATTAAAAAAACTACATAAACATGTCCTGTGTAAAAAGATTCAACCTGATACCATAACATACAGTAGTGAACAAATCCTACCTCTACAGTTTTCACAACGATAAAAGTTTAGGGCCCCTACCCTTATACAACTATGTCAGAAAATTACAAACCAGAAACACATAATACATCCAGAACTACTAAAACAACCTCTCTCCTAGGGTTACAAGAGTGTATGTTAGCAACATAATGAAAAGAAAAGTTTTCAAGTGAATTTGGTTGGATCAAGACAATAAAACTAACACATTCAAACTTAGCTGCCAGGTACAATAATTATCTAACTCTCTCAACATTGCATGATTTGAGCATTTTAGATGGTTCCCACTAATAAAAATAATTCTAAAGGAAAAGAAAATTGTTTTCTCAAGAACAACTTTTCCGTTAATAATATACCTAATAATCTCATAAGTTTGCCAAATGTGCCAAAGAGTCGCGTACCTCATGTCTGGGAGTTAAGAAGATACCGTTACCTCACTCAAAATCTGAAATATAGTGGCAATGATGAGTGTTATTCTTTATCACCAATGGTGGGTGCTAGCATAGCATAAGTTGTCAATGTCATGCTACTCTCTGCGGGCCCAAGTTCTGCCAGAGTGGGGTGTGATATTACTAACCTAAATTTGCTTACTAATTTTGTCATGCAATTTGTGAATATGTCAAAAACATGCTTTGGCAGACTTCAATCAAGACTTGCGCTTGTGGACTCATCAAAGGAAGGTTGGGCTTTTGAGACTTGTAGCCATGGACCACATCGAACGGACTCATACCAATAAATCAATTCACATAACTGTTATAGGCAAATTGGGAGTCCGAATTTTAATTATTCTCGCTCATTAAACAACGTAAAAGGTTGCCTATAGTGCAATGATAACCTTAGTTTGACCATCCATTTGAGAGAAATAGGCAGCATTAAGCTTTAGTTTGGTACCAACCTTGTGCCACATAGTTTTTTCAGAAGTAGCTCATGAATCGCACATTCCATTAAGAAACAATAGTTTTGGAAAGGCCATACATATTGACAAATTCAGGAAAATAAAGTTTAGCGATGCGAGAAGCATCAAAAGTTTTAGAGCGTAGGATGAAATGAGCCCTTTCACAAAAATGGTCAACCACTACAAAGCGTCGTGTTAGCGAAATATACGGGGTGGGGCAAGTGAGAAATTCATGCTAACATCCTGCCAAGCCCAATAAGAGGCATGTAAAGGAGTATACAAGCTAGTATTTTGTTTTCAATTTTGGCTAACCAACAAGCACGACATTGCCTAACAATTTTGGCAACATCTTTCTTGAGGCTTGGCTAATAAAATTGACTTTTGACCTCTGAAATGATCTTATCTCGTTTGAAATGGCTAGAGAGTTTGACTGCGTGTACTTCCTTGATTGAAAAATCCTGCTTAGTGGTGTGTCGAAACAAAGTTTATTGGCTTGAAACATATACCCATTCTGAATAAAAAAATTGCCAATCGTGATTCGTTGGTAATTAGTCAAGTGTCCAAAAATCCTGCCCAAATTAGGACACGTGCTATAGGTCTCTTCTAAGTGTTCAAAACCCATGATTTTGGCATCCTTTAAGTTGAACAGTAGAAAATGGATTTAAGGTTTGAAGAAGAAAGAAGGAGAGATAGAAAAGAAGAAAAGAGATGAGAAGAAAGAGTTTAGGGAGGTTAATCAGCCTCCTTCACCTACACATCATTTATGTATTATTAGGTCAAAGATAAAGAAAGTACAAGAATCTTATTAAGAAAATAGAGTAAAAATAGAAAAGAATTAAACTAATAAACTCTCAACACTCCCCTTCAAGCTGGAGCATAAATATCAAACATGTCTAGCTTGATAAGCATGCGATGAAAAGTTGAACGCGGCAGTGGCTTTGTAAGAATATCACCAAATTGGTCTTCGGAACGGATGTAAGGTGTGGCAATCTGTTTATGCAATAACAAATCCGGAATGAAGTGACAATCAACTTCAATGTGCTTAGTGCGCTCATAGAATACTGGATTATTAGCAATAAAAATAGCAGCCTGATTGTCACAAAACATTTGTATAGGGAGTGGTGTAGAAATGCCAAAATCTTGAAGAAGAGAGCGAACCCACAACATTTCAGAGGCGGTGTGAGCTATTGCTCGATATTCGGCCTCAGCACTGGAACGATCCATCACACTTTGTTTCTTACTACGCCAAATAACCAAATTGCCACCAACTAGAGTACAATAACTCAAACGTAGATCGCTTATCGGATTGGCTACCGGCCCAATTAGCATCTATAAACCCGGTTACAGTCAAAGAATTAGACGATTGATAAAGTAAGCCGCGGCTTGGGGCACTCTTTAAATAGCGTAAGATATGACAAATGATCTCATAATGTGGCTGCCGAGGAGTATGCATAAACTGGCTCATAACACCAACTGCAAAGGTAATGTCCGAGCGAGTAACGGTGAGATAAATTAACTTGCCAACAAGGCGGCGATATCGATCATGATCATAAAAAATATTACTCTGTTCAGCATTAAGTTTAACAGAAGAGTCCATTGGAGTATCAACAGGTCGAGCACCAAAAAGACTAGTTTCAGAAAAAAGATCAAGCACATATTTTCATTGAGAGAGAAATGCCCTTAGAAGAACTAGGAACCTCAATCCCAAGAAAATAATGAAGAGCATCTAAGTCCTTAGTATGAAATTGCATGGCCAGGTGATTTTTCAGATCAAGAATGCCAATAGCATCATCACTCGAAAAAAGAATATCATCAACATATACAATCAACACAATAGTGTCTCTAGAAGAGTGACGAATAAAGACAGTGTGAGCAGATGTAGAACGTTGGAAGCCATAAGTACAACGGAACTAAACCAATCAAGACAGGCACGAGGAGATTGTTTTAAACCATAAAGCACCATACGTAAACAGCATACAAGACGAGCACTCCCATCAACACTATAGCCAGGCGGTTGGTCCATCTATGCCTCTTCCTGAAGGTCGCCATGAAGAAGGCCATTTTTAATATCAAGTTAATATAAAAGCCAAGAACGACTAGCCGCAACAGAGAGAGGGATGCGAACAAAGTTAAGACGAGCCACGGGAGAAAATGCTTCTAAGTAATCAACACCATAGGTTTGAGTGTACCCCTTAGCAACCAACCGAGCCTTAAGGCACTCAACAAACCTATCGGGAAGGTATTTCACGGTGTATACCCAGTGACAACCCACAGTTTGCTTCTCCAGTAGAAGGTGTCACATTCTCGACCCAAGGCACGTGAACCCCATAAGACAACCTAGCTTCATTAATTCGATATGAAAATTATATATATATATATATATATATATATATATATATATATTAATTCTCAAACTTAGTTCATTTTAAAAGTTATTATTTTCGTAAACTCATAAATTTTCTAAGTGTCAATCAATAAAATTTTCGACAGAACTTCCTTTGTTTTTCGGACTATTCCAAATTTTCAAAACACCTGTCAAACATAAACAATACAATATACTCGAGCACTGCCCGATTTTCAACTCCCAGAGGCAATCACAACTATTTACTAATGAATCATTCTCAATCTCATAACAGTTATACTAATCTTAAAGAAAATTAAACCATAGGAACTTAAACCATGCATGATTTTTATTCAAAATGTTTAATAGGTACATTCATCCAAAACACTTTCATTGTTCTTTATATGTCTTTCACACTAGAAGACTAATAAAAATATAAATATAAGACAAGGATTTCTTTCTCCTGTTTCCAATCACATTATATTATAATTCTTCCCCTGATCGTTCAAACCTGAAAAAAATGTTAAACAACAAACGTGAGCCGAAACTCGTAGGATAAAGACTAATAACAGTGCAATGTATGATTTGTGATGTGTGAATGGTATGCAATAATGCATTCATAATCAAATCATGTTTATAACCTCCTCTTTTTTTTTTTTTTTTAAATCATTCACCACATTTTTATTATTTCCACCATTGATTGAAGTTCTACGCTCACTCAAAATAAATATTGATTCATTTTCTTATTTCTTCCATTCTATTTCATTCGTCTTACGTTCTTTCAAATTATTTTTGTTCTCGTTTTCATTGCCATTCTCTTTGGTTCGTTACCCATCATTTAAACTTACCTCTTTTATAAGAACTGTTCATTTCTCTTTCTATTTCCTCATTCTTAGGCTCTTTATTCTTTCTTATTCAATCATTGATATTCTTTTGTTTCTATTCTCTTCTTCTCTTTGATATAAATCACAATTTCTCTTTTATCTTTCTTTAGTTTTCGATTTCATTTTTATTCTCTTTAATCATTAACAAAATACTAACTCACCTCTTATCTATTATATAATCATTACAATCTTTCCCATTCTTTATTTTTTTATTCACATTTCACTTTCATTTCATTAATCAAAACACTAAATCGATGTCGGATGCAGCTTATAGAAACCCTTCCTATTCCCCCAATAGGTTACGCGAAGCCATTGGGTAATAGATAGTTTTATAACTCACCATGACAATCACTTTTTTCGGTAATAGATAGTTTCATAACGTCGACAGGTAGGCACCCCATTCACGCCTTTTCGGGGACTAACCCGCGGGCAGGGTACCCTACTTGCGTAAGTTTCCAGTCTTTCATCGCGGAGCTAGTCAAGCCCTACTTATCACATACACATCAACTATCCTTGGTTCAATATTCGATTAACACATCATTATTCATTAACAACTAGGAGTCCATCTCTCCACATCAATCTTCACAACATCAATTTTCCAATCACATCTTTAAATTTCACATACCTCATTTTCATTTCCGTATCATAAGTTCAATTCAAATTTTTGCATCACTTCCCTTTTTGTTACCAGTTTAAAAAACCATAACTCTTAATGCTGTTAGTCATTCCATTATCTTCCAAATCTTATTATTAGATTTCAATCATGGCTCATAAATCGCAAGCAAATAAATCAAGTGAATCGAATTGCACTTCAATAGTTCAACTGTTAGTTATTCGCCTATTTCTTAACCTTAATTCTATTAAAAGTCCACAATTTCCCAAGTATCCCCAATTAGGTCTTACAAACATTTATTCTTATTTCACATTCACCAACAGTTACATAATTTTGTTTTCCCATTTCCATGAAATTATCTAAACACATTCAAGTCATCTATCTTTATTACAAGTTTACCAATAAATTTATATTACATTATCAAATTCGAGCCAATGCTCATCAAGTTCAGTTTCAACATTCATTAAGTTTTTATTAAGCTCAATCAATTCACCATGAAGTTCAGTTCGATAATTCGTGAGTATATTGGGAAAATCATTAATTTCATAAATTTTCCAATCAAATCGTCAATTTAACTTACCATCATTGAACCAACAAGTTACAAGTGTTCAATCTTGTCACCATATCTCATTTATTAAGTAACCTCACCTTTAAGTTATGAATTTAAACTTAGGGTTGCAAACCAGGATTTCAAAGGTTAGGATTCAAAGAATTGAACCACCATTCCAACTACAATCCATGTCTTCATGAATCTCAATTAATCAAATCTCCAAATTATATTTCATTTGTATTAAATATGGTCCGATTTGATAATTTGATTTGCTAATTAACTCAACTTATGCATCACCCTTGATCTTAACCTTTTTCTCCAATCCACATAAAATTTACTCAAGTTTCTTGGTTTACCAATTTGGGTGTTAAGTTTTACAGAAACAATTTCCATTTATTAACATCTATATTACCTCCCGATAATCAATCTAATCGAGAACTTCTTAAGGCTCAGGTTCTTTTCTTCAAATCCTACTCATAACGTATGTTTCATCATATTCACGTTAAGTCGGCTTATTTAATTCATCAAATTCAACAACATAGGTTTCAATCCTAAAACTACTAAGATTTTATTCATTCATTAACTTCATCTCCCCAAACGAGTTTGGTTATTACCATGTCTAAGGTTTTTTTTTTTTTCATCAATTATTCTCCAATCCATCCATTTGTGCTATAAGTTAACCCATAAATTTATAATTCAGTATATCACAAGGTTCAAACTAATGTGCTTAAAGCTCACCTTCCACGTTTTCTTAACTGTTAAGAAGCCCAAACCAATTTACACTATATTTCAAATACATGGATCGTAGGTATATTAAGAGTTTCATATTTATTCTAGTGATTGAGCAAATCACAAGATCATTTTATAATCTTTCAATCAATCAAGTTACACAATTCGCATTTGAACACTTAATCTTATTCCTTATGTGACCATTTTGCCCAATTTCATAATTTCAATCTACATTTGTAATTCAAGCTCTCAAAACTTGGTGTCAATGAATTCAGAACCGACTTAACTCGATAGTATGTTTCAAGGTTTTAGTTATAAGTTAAATATTCAAATTTCACAAGAGTGAATATAAGAGTTTTTAGTTGAACTCGGAAAATTGAAGTCTTGCAGAATAATGAACATTTTCATTCAATGTCTATTATGAGACTATGAGATATGCATGATACTATTGCAACAGTGACATTTTGTCTTCTTGGATTGCTAGTAAATTCCCTCCCCACTCTCCTTGGCTTGGCGGTTTTTACGTTAGATGGACTATGCCATAATTAAATAGATTAGCATGGTTATCATCAATTGGACATATATATATTTATATATATATATATATATATATATATATATTAAAACTACTTGATTTGGAAAATTTAATCAATAATTTTGTATCTCGAAAAGCCAAAAAGAAATAGTAATTAAAAAATAAAAACATAAAAATGAATTTAAAGACAAAAGAGACAAATTTCAAAATCTCGCCTCCTGTGAAATCGTTTGGCTGCCCCTGAAAGAGAGGTCCCTGAAGTGCAATCCCCCAAAGATTTTGAAAAGATTAACATTTAACAACATCCCACGGACCCTATAAATAGGTCTTTTTTATTTGGTTCCCTAGCCACAAATGATGCAAAAATGAAAGTGATTTTGAAACAAACGCAATGAAGAATATGATAAATGGACAAATAGTCAATTGGGCATGGAGAACAAATGCAATAAAACTTCTACAACACCTTAGGTTCTAAGTCTATGTTTGAATTTCTTTGTTGTTTGCATTTTGCTTCCTTTGCATGTTTGGCTATTAACATCTCCATGTGCAAGAATGGGTTCCACAGAAAAAATAGTGTTGAGTAGCTTGATCTACAATATTTGACTCATTTTCTAACTATTTAAGCTTGTAAGACAATTGATGATATGACAAAATTAGTGAGCTCTTGAGCAATAGCAGCGCTTGCCAAACTTGGAGACACCAATAATTCTGAGATGCAATCATATAAGACCTCGACAAGGCGACAACATTGTATATGACCTATTGTATGGCCCAATAAATCCATTTTGAGTGGGAGAGACCAAAGAACAATAATTTTCTAAAGAACATTGCAAGGACTAATAGGCTTGAATCATCCACAAACTCCATATTCTCCTTATGAAGTGATAGAAATGCCATTGATTTTAGGGAGAGTGAGAAAAACATAGACCAACACATACAAATAATGGGAGTACCATTTGGGAATTAAGGGACTCATTTTAAACTTAGCCAGCCTAACTAATTTGGCAAATAATGCTTGATCAAAAAAGCAAGTTGCTCAAGAGCAAAACTAGAGTGAAGATAGAGTGAAGATAAAATTGATGGGAAGGTGATATAATGGGTTGGTTGTGAATAGAAACAAGAGTTTGGAAGTGTGCAGGAATAAAAGAATATGGATATATCATGATTAAGAGATAGTTTTAAGTTTAGTTATGGAATGAAAACTTTAAGTGTCACAATCCTCAAAAGCCAACCAAAGAATATGAGCTCTGTGCCCAATTTATTTCTTCTCATTCTAATAGATTGTCTAACTCAGAGGACAATGGAGTTAGATAAGAGATAGTTTTAAGTTTAGTTATGGAATGAAAACTTTAAGTGTCACAATCCTCAAAAGCCAACCAAAGAATATG
>JAOTRH010132823.1:0-14183 GCA_034768845.1 Heliamphora exappendiculata | reverse complement strand
AAGTATAAAAAGATGAAAATAGATTCAAAGGCTCAAATGTGAATTTGGTTTAATATCAATAAACAGTATGACATTGCGAAACTTGTATGGTTGAACCTATATCTGGGGTTTTCGTGAGCATCAGTAGCACTTGACCTATAGCCCTCATGGGAAGACTGGGTATAATACCTAGGTTTGTGATGTGCTTATGTACCCACTGATACCTGAAGTTAGGTACTGACGGAACCGTCTTCTCATTCGCACTCTGTACAATAGTGGATTTTCATATCCTGCTCTTCAAAGTGAATGAAAAATACATCCTGCTTTAAGTATGCAAAAATATATGCTGCTATACTGCTGTGTCAAGTGCTAAAAAGCCAAACATTGTCAGCAAGATATTGGGTTTGCTGACATTGGGTTTGCTAAAAAGCCAAACATTGTCAGCAACATATAATAGAAACTCATGTAATCTGGTTTGAATTGGTTTGAATTATTATTATTGTTACTTTTTGTTTTTGTTATTATTATTGATATGGAAAAAATGATTTCAACTACAGGAATGGTTAGTATCTAGTGTCATAGTACTGGAGAAATGTGTACAAGGTTTAGTATCTAGTAACTGTGGTTCTGCTTGAGTTGCTTTGGGTGCTGCTGGTCTGCTATCTTTGGTTCTACTTGTGTTGGTTCGCTATTTCATATGCTTGCTGCATTTTGATTTGCCTATGTTGTTTGTTATTATTTTTGTTTTTCTCTTATAACTTGACTGCTGAATAGATTTGGAAGCAAGTTAATTTTCTGGATTGCTAGAAAGGAATGGTGTTGCATCTCCTAAGAAAAGAAATAACAACCGAAAAGGTTGGCAAACTTTGACTTCGAGCTTCTCTAAAAGTGACAAGTAGCAACATTTTAGACAATTATGTAGACACTAGTGTGCCATTTTGTTATGTTTGTATACAATTCTCAATCTAAGATAATTATTTGAGAATTTACAACTTGTGAAGAGTATGTTAAGATCATGGTAAACAAACTCAGAGAATATTAGGTGAACTAGACAAGTGCTTAAGGCTCTCAAATTTTTTAGAATACTTCACATTATTTAATTTGTTGAAAGGGACTTAAAATTTTCTTTTAGAAAAATCATTTCATGATTTGTCTTGGCCGTTCATTTTTTACTTGTTTACTAGGAAGAGAGTTTTTTAAAGCAGCTGATCGGAATGGTGATGGTGTTGTTAACATGGATGAGTTTGCTATCTTTCTAGCTATTCATCAAGAAAAGTAAGGCCATGTGAAGTTAAAAATTCATTGTCTTTTGAATTTTATATTTTTCTACTAATATTTTTTCTTTCATTTAACATTTTTATTAAATTTTTCTTGCACTTCGACAGGAAGAATATTTACATAAAAGTGAAACTCAATGAAGTGAGCTAAGTGGATTAAGGCGGTTCAATGAATTGTTAGGTTTTTTTATTTGTAATTTTATAGCTCAGTTTGAGAGCAATTTACATTATTGTTTGGATACTAAAATTATTTCTGCAATAGAATCGCAACACATGTTCATATGTGTTGGTTTGAATTAATTTCTACATTGGATTTGATTTGGTTAGAATGTATGGAATGCATGAATTTTTTTATATGTTCTATGAATGAGTTTGGATGGGATACAACTACAAATATGTTACAAGAAAAAAATTAAAATTAAAATCTATTTTTTAAAAACAAAAATCTTTTTGTCTAAGCAAACAATTTGTCGGCAAAAACTTTTAGAAAATAAAAAATTATTTTCTTTTGCCGATGGATTGCCGACGCAAAATGTTAAAATTTAAAATATCATAATTACTTTTGTCGATAACTTTTATCGTTGGCAAAAGTGTCAAAGCAGTCTAGAAATGAATGATTTTTGCCAACGGAACGTGTATTTGTCGACATGAAATTTAGTTTATTGGCGACGTAAAACTATGTTGGTAAATTGATCTTTTTTGTCAACGTATAGACTATACGTTGGTGAAACCTTTTAGTGGCGCCTTTTTACCAATGAGTTGGCGACGCACTAATTTGTGTCGGCAAATACTATTACCTACTCAATTAGACTTTTACCGATGATTTTTGTTGCGTTGGCAAATCTATTTTTTGTTGTAGTGAAATGAGGAGAAATGATTAGCCTGTGAATTCTTTTTGGGGTTTGGCTAGTTGTGTGATGACTTCGGGAGTCGTGTAGTGGCTTCTCAGTCGATTGGGTTATGGGGCTCGATCGACTGCTCTCCTCTAGTGATTTTTAGTTGATTGGATTAAGGGGTTCTGTCAATTGAAGTCATGGAGAGGGTGCTGGTCATTTCGTGCGGGGCGTTAGTGCATTGTTGGGTGCGGGACGTGTTGAGTCTGGTGTTTTTTCTAGAGATGCGATTTTGGTGAGAACCGTTTTGTGGGAGGTTTATGTTGGCCTTTGGTTAGGTCGTGTTATGTAGATTTGTTGTCTGTGTTGAGCGCATGTGGGTGTCGTGGATCTGTGCTAGGCGTATGACGTGCATGATTAGATGCGAGTTTTTGATACACGGTTGTGTCTGCGGTGATTAGCGTATCGTTGCGTGCGGGGCTGTGGCAGTGTGCTATGTCGGTCGGGGATAGCGATGTTGGCCTTCGGGTTAGGTTTTGGTTATGTGGATTGTTGGATGTTCCTATGAGTGGATGTCGGTTTGTTTTGGCGGGTGGCGTCGTGATGTGGTTATATATGGCTATGTGCATTTATAACTGTTTATTTATGTACGAAATATGTAAGTGAATTACATAAGGTGATATCGTTATGTGTAACGTGATTTATGCTTTAAAACCTAGAGTTTTATAGGCATTTGGCGTGGTTTGTGGAACGTCATGTTGATACATGGTTATATGCTTTAAATCCTGGTTTAGGTTTGCATGTGTATGAAATGGATTAAATGAATATGTGATCCAGTAGAGATAAATCCTAGTTGATCATGCACGTGTGCGTGTGTGGGTGTATGAGGTAGGTTGCAAAAGTCGGTGTGTGTGCGATTGGGGCTGCGGTAGTCCTTCGGTTAAAGTTCGAAAAAATGCATTAGTTGGGGTAGTGGTCATTCGGTGAAAGTCCGAGAAGATTCATGGATTGCATGTACTACACATTGGGATAGATAGATTAATTTTCTTAAAAATTGTATTAACGGCCTGCGGGAGTCGAAATACAAGAATCGTTTTCAGGGCTCCTGTGAGTGAGTCAAAACATGATTTTTATCCTCGCTTTCCCATTGCTTGTGAAAATTATTTTCTGGCTCTGGTGAGTCGTGACCTAAAACTGTTTTCAAATTGTTTTATTGACTTGAAAGAGAGTCAAAAACTGCACTTCAATTTCCTAGCATGTTTTGTTTATATTGCATGCTTGTCTAGTTTCTGCTGAGCCTTGTCTCACGGTGTGGTATAAAATGTTTTCAGGTACCGATCACGCGTGTTGATTTGGGGTTGCTGGTCGGGAGCGGAAGAGTTATAATTTTCCTTTTGTCTTTTGTTACATGCATGTTGTAACATGCTTTTTTTGGGTATTGAAGCCGTGTAATGTTGCCGTTTGGCGTTTATATACAATGCATGTATAGTTTTATTTAAGAGTGTATTCTCGGGTTGGGTTATTGTTTGGTTGCTTCTGGGTGTTTCACGTGGCTCAGAGTTTGGGACGTGACACTTTGTGTGTATTGAACGGGATACATTGGGATAATTAATTTTATACTGACTATATAAATTAATTCACACCCCAAGGTTATTATGAGAGTGTTTATGCTCTTAATTATGAAATAATTATTGATTTGTGTATATTTAATACTTATTGTTTCGATTAATTAGAGGGTCCCATCTTATTTGGGTCTATATTTCTGGTGAGTTGGATAGCGGTATTAATTATATGGTGAATATTAAATATTGATAGAATCCATATCTCGAACTATTGTGATTGACAATACCCCTTAAGAAAGCTTATAAGTTTTGACTGGGCCAAACTCTACAGTTGAATTTGATTATTCGGCGGTCAAATAAGTTAAGTAGAAGGGTTTAAGAAATTTCAAGATACCTATTAAATTAAATTATCAGTAATTAAATTTAATTGGTAGGTATCGGGAATCTTAATATGGAGAGATGAGTTAAGTATTTAATAATAGGAGCTCAATGCAAGATGGTCTTGAGATTATGGCTTAAAATACAATTACAGTTCCTTAGTGGTGTGAACTGCAATTTAATATTTTATGAAAATTGTAGAAATCGCTACAAGCTTTTCTTAATTACAGATACCGCTGAGATGTTTGCTTAATTGTAAAAATCGTTTGATCCGTATCTAGGTTTCACTAGAAGTTTTTGTCATAATTCTTCACAGGTCGCTGCTGTAACCCTATAAATATGTAGGTAGGCTGAATCAAATTCATAACTTGTTTTCAAGACTAAAGCTGACCAGATTCTGCCGGTATAAGTTCTCGAAAGATCGTAGCCCATACTACGTTCGGGAATCGCATAAGGGAATATAGTAGAATGTCTGATAAGAGCTTCAACTCGGGAATCAAAATTGTAGTTGGAGAATCAACCAAAAAGTATTTTCAAAATTAACTGTGGTTTCACAGGTTTTATTTTGATTGTCCGACATCAAAAGTTTTATTTGGAGTCCGTTTCGGCGATTGCCCATCCAGTTCTTTTTCATCAAAAATCATTTACAAAAATAATGATCTTGACAGTTTTGTCTCTAACAATTGATATCAGAGCCGTTTTATTTTTTGTTTACGATTTATCGTGGGGCTGGATAGATTTAAAATTGTGCTAATTTTGTTTTGCAGGCGTTTTAGTCCCGATTTTATAATCATTTTTTATTCATGTTTGATTGAATGGTTTGGATGATGATTATTATTTTTCTTAATCACAAGAGTTGATCATGATAGATTACGTTTTTTCTAGATCGAATGTAAGCATATGGGACATAGGTTTTCAATGTAATAACTATTATTTGTTTTTAATTATCAGTTTAGAATATTTAAGAACATATTGAATATTCAAGAGCACGAAGAACAGGCGGCGGCACCGACGGTGGTTTTGGATTTTTACGGGCCACGGATCGCGGTACTTTTTTAACAGTTTTAAAATAATTTTTTCTTGTAAATTTTTGCAAGATTTATGCATTAAAAACAGCAGCAAAAATAAGTCAAACATAGTAGCAAAAATCGATAAAAACAACCACCCACCGACAGCGATTCGGGGTCGATTTTGTTGATTTTATAAGTGGGAGATTGTTAGGGTTGGTATATTAAAAATCATGTTTTAAGTATTTAATTTAATTTTAATAAAATTAATTTTTTATTTTATGAGAATCTTAATGAGTAATGTATGTGTATAATTTTTTTGTTATGCATAGATGTAATATTCTGTATAGTATTAAATCTGGTGTGTAGAGTGCGGCTTCTACACAGGAGATCAAATTTTAGATTCTTATAGAATATAAGTTTTATTTTTACAATTTAGATGGAAATGGGCATATCATCGGTACGACTGTAACACAGAATGTTAGTAGGCCTGTCTTGGTTACGGGAAACAGATAATAGTGTTGTCTATTATTTCGACTCTTTGTGTTAGTACACTTTGTGTGTATTGAACAGAATATTTGGGGTAATTAATTTTATACTGACTATATAAATTAATTCACACCCCAAGGTTATTATGAATAGTGCTTATCCGCTTAATTATGAAATAATTATTGATTTGTGTATATTTAATATTCGTTGTTTTGATTCATTAGAGGGTGCGATCTTATATGGGTCTATATTTTCAGTGTGTTGGATAGCGATATTATTTATATGGTAAATATTAATTATTGACGGAATCCACGTTCCGAAAGATTGAGATTGATGATACCCTCTTAAGAAGCTTATAAGTTTTGACTGGGTCAAACCCTACAGGTGAATTTAATCATCCGGCGGTCAAATAAGTTAAGTGGAAAGGTTTAAAGAATATCAAGATGCCGATTAAATTAAATTGTCAGTAATTAAATTTAATTGGCGGGTGCCGAAAATCTTAACATGGAGAGAAATAGTAAGTATTTAATAACAGGAACTCAATGCAATATGGTCTTGAGATTATGGGTCAAAGTGCAATTATAGTTCTTTGGTGGCGTGAACTGTAATTTAGTATTTTATGAAAATTGCAGAAATCGCTGATATGTGTCTGTGTTTCACTGGAAGTCTTACTCATAATTACTCTCCAAGTCCCTATTGTATCCCTATGTATATGCGGGTGGGCTGAATTACTTTCAGAACTTGTCTTCTAAGATTAAAGCAATCATAGTTCTACCGTACGAGTTCTCAGAAGATTATAGCCCACACTATATCCAGGAGTCGCATAAGGAAATACAGTAGAAGATTTACAGGAGTTTCAACTCGGATTTAAATCGTAATTGAAGATTCGACCGGTAAAAAGTTATTCTTCTAAATTAACTTCGGAGGCACATGTTTTATTTTGATCATTCGTCATAAAAAATTTTATCTGGAGTTCGTTTTGGCGATTGCCCGTCTAGTTAATTATTTCGTTAATCGTTTTCAAAAATAAAGATCTTGGCAGTCTTACCTTCAACAGTGTTGTGGCCGGCGGCAGCAGTGGCTTGGTTCGGGCAGTTTTGATCGTGATATTTTGATATGTTTTGATTTTCGTGTGACATATTTGTATATCATAGTATATCAGAGGATCCTGATGCAATCGGGATACATGAAGCTAATACAGGTAAAGATTGAATCATTGTAACTTATCTTCAACAGGAGATTGAAACTCGTCAGAGTTTCGAATTGATCGTAAAATCAGGATATATACATATCTTACATTTATATTCATATGAACTGCTTGGATAATATATATCTATTTTGTATTTTTCTGTTAATTTAATTAATTCAGAAAATTCAACGTTAATTAAATATTTTGTAAAGAAAAATAAAAATAAAATTTTTAATTAAATAAAATTTTTTAGATATTTTATTGTTTTACAAAATATCACATTTAAGATGATTTTTTATAAAATCAGATACCTTAAAAAATGTGAAAATTAATTTTAAATTTTGAATTAATTAAATAAAAAAATATTTAATCTAAATAAATTATTATTTTTCAAAAAATGTATAACGAAAAATAAAATAATTAAATACCTTTAATCACTACCTTAGCTGAAAAAGTTAAAGAGAAAATCATGCATTCATCGAGTTTTATTTGTTACGCATTAAAATACAAAAAGATGGTTTATCAAATCAGAATCTTTAATATCATGTACACGAAAATAAGTTTTGAACTCTTTCAGATCGTGTGGTTTTCGAAATTAATAAATTTATTTTAATTAAATAAATTTTTATAACTCTAAAAAATATTTTAAAAATATAAGTGGGAGAAGAAATTTATTCACAGATAAATTTCGCATTCGCAATCTCTATCACCAGTTTGTAGGCGATATAATTAAATATCGCATGTTGGCAGTAAAGCCTTCCTTCCCATCGGACAAATTAATTATGGTATCACTAATACAAATCTCTTTTAAGGATAATTTTAAATAATTGTTAGTGTGGATTATTTTTCCATTTGAAGGGTTAATTGCGAAGCGATTGATTTAGTATTAGGTAGTAGTTAATACTTAGCTGTAAATAATTAGTATTCTCTTCATCTTAGTCACTGTTATTATTTAGTGAACCTAAACTATGTCAGTAATTTAATTTTACTTAGCATGGTGTCTAAATAATAAAATTAATAAGAATTGGCCTGCCTAGACAAACGATGTATAGTAAATGTCTTTCGATCGAGGCATGCTATTCACAGGGTACCAGACTGTTGGCGAATTTCTTTTAAAATGGCAGAGAGAACCAAATTAAAATAAATTCAAAGTATTGCTCGTCATAATTAATGGTTATTTTTAATTATGTGATTCTCAGGAATAAAATGACTTTCAATCCACTCGCTTTAATACTCAAAGAAAAACAAACTAACGGGATCAAATTTCGTTGATTGAAAAAAATAACTTGGATATAGTTTTAACTACCAAGTATATTCCTTCAATACCAGAAAATGTGTTTGTTTCTAAAAAAAGGTTCTTCCTTTAAACCTAAAGGTATGAAAAAGAAAAAAGTTTAGAAATAGGGAGACATGATTTTCAGGGTAGTTAGTGGGCCACAGACTAGTGTGAAAATGCCTAAAGGTATATGTTTTCACTACAACCAAACATGACACTAGAAAAAGTTATGTCTAGTATTTCGTAGAAGACAAAACAATCAGGGAAATTTTGTCCACTAGTTGTGAAAATATGTTTAGCGGTGTTATTTGCCGGTACCTGGTGTGTAGATACGAAAGCCATTAATCATGTCTACAATTCGTTGTAGGGATTCCAGAAAATTCGATAACTTAATGATGGGAAGATTTACCTACATATGGATAATAATATAAATGTGATAGCAGCTGCAGTGTGAGATGTCACTCTTAGTTTTAGTAGATATTGGGTTTTTATATTGAGAGATTATCTTTATGTATCTTTCATTAGAAAGAACTTAGTTTCCATTTCTTGATTGGTTAAAGATAGATATTTGATTTATTTTAATAACTCTATGATTGTTAAGGATAATAAATGGGTTATCTGTTCTGGTACATTGGTGGATGATCTTTATGTTATTACTCCAATATCTCATATACTGTAACTAACTGATTAAATAACACATCTAATTTACCATATAAGAGAAAGTTTTCTTCTTTAATGAATCAAACGTTTCTTTAGCACTTACGTTTGGATCATATTAATCTAAAAAGGATAAACAGACTGGTAGAAGATGGACCTTTGAGTTCATTGGAAGTGGAGGTACTTCCAGTCTGTAAATCCTGCTTAGAGGGTAAAATAATTAAAAGGCATTTTTTGGCCAAAGACTATATAGCTAAAGAACCGTTGGAACTGGTTCACTCTGATGTGTGTGGTCCTATGACAATCCGGGCTAGAGGTGGCTTTGAATATTTCGTTAGTTTCATTGACGACTACTCAACGTATGGATACATTTACCTGATGCATCGTAAGTCTGAATACTTTGAAAATTTTAAAGAATTCAAGGCGGAGGTGAAAAAATGTTTGGGTAAAAGTATCAAATCATGACGATCTGACCGTGGTAGAGAGTACCTCTTTAGAGAGTTTAAGGATTAACTATTATCAGAAGAGATTATATCCCAGTTAGCTGTACCGGGCACTCCACAGCAGAATAGAGTTGTAGAAAGAAGGAATAAGACTCTTATGAAGATGGTAAGGTTCATGATGAGTTATTCAGAATCACCCGATTCATTTTGGGGACTCGCATTAGAGATAGCAGCTTACATTATGAATTGGTACCTTTTAAGTTAGCACCTTCTACTCCCACAAAATTGTGGATTGAGCATAAACCTAGTCTGATACATATTCAAATTTAGGAGTGTCTAACACATGCGCTGAAAGGAAACACGGGTAAGTTAGACCCGAGGACAGAAGTTTATTTCTTAGTGGGGTATTCTAAGGAAACGGATGGTGGTTTATTTTATAATCCTAAGGATCAAAAGGTCACTGTTAGCACCAATGCCCGATTCTTGGAAGAGGATTATATTATGAACCACAGGCCTAACAATAATATTATTCTAGAAGAAATGAGAAAAAATACTAATAGAATGGAAGAGGAATCATAAGTCACTAATATCACATTGCCTTGTCGTAGTGGGAGGATTATCGGAACATGTACAAATCATGAACAGGGTGCTGCTGTATAAGATTCAGATTCTGCACAGCGTGTTACTGCTAGTACATAGACAGAGGTAATGCCTTGTTGTATTGGAAGGATTGTTTATCAACTTTATTGGTATATGTTCTTGAGAGAGTCTTTTGACAGGATCCCAGCAGAATTGGATACCAAATCCTGTAACTATAATGAAGCACTTCAGGACAAAGATGTAGATCTTTGACAAAAGGCTATAAATTTAAAGATAGAATCTATGTATTCTAATCAGGTCTGAAAAGTTATAGAATCACCCGAAGGGATAAAACTCATTGGATGCATGTGGATCTACAAGAGAAAGAGAGGAGCAGACAAGAAGGTTGAAGCCTGCAAAGCTAGGCCTGTTGCAAACGGGTTCACTCAGAAAGAAGGGATCAATTATGAGAAAACCTTTTCATCAGTAGTCATGCTTAAGTCTATCCAGATTCTCTTATCTTTTGCTGCTGATTTGGATTACAAAATTTAACAAATTGATGCCAAGATGGCTTTCCTTAACGGAAGTCTTGACGAGTGTATCTATATGGTACAACCAGACGATTTCATAGTAAAGGGCCAGGAGCATATGTTGTATAAGTTTAGGAGATTCATTTATAGACTCAAGTAGTCATCGAGGTCATGAAATACTCCGTTTGATTAAGCCATTAGGTCTTATAGTTTTGATCAGAGTCTAAATGAGTCCTGTGTGTACAAAAAGCGTGACGGAAGAATGGTGATCTTTCTAGTACTTTATGTAGATGATATCCTGCTCATCGAAAATGATGTGGGGGTATTATCTATGATCAAAGTATGGTTATCTGGCAGTTCGAAATGAAGAACTTGGAAGAAACCAGTCACATCCTAGGGATCAAGCTTGTGCGAGATCGAAAACAAAAGATGTTGGGCTTATCACAAGCAAAGTATATCGATGATGTCATTGCTCGTTTTAGTATGCAGGATTCTAAGAAAGGGTTTCTCCCTTTCAGGTATAGAATCACTCTATCTAAAGATTAGTGTCATAAGGCACTTGATGAGATAGAGAAGATGAAGGCGGTTCCTTATGCTTTGGCAGTAAAAAGCCTAATGTATGCTATGTTTTGTCCTTGACTTGACATCTGTTTTGCCATTGGCATGGTTAACAGATATCAGTCTAACCCAGTGCAGGAGCATTGGACTGCGAAAAAAAATATAATCAAGTACTTGAAAATGACTAAGGATTATATGTTGATTTACTAGGCAGACAATCTAGTACCTTTAGGGTACACAAACTCAGATTCCAGTCAGACAAAGATTTTTGTAAGTTTACCTCATGATATGTGTTTATCTTAGGAGGTGGAGCTATTAGTTGGAGGAGTATCAAATAGTCTTGCATTGTTGATTACACCATGGAGGCCGAGTACGTGGTAACTTCTGAAGCAGCTAAGGAGGCCGTTTGGCTTAGGAACTTCTTGTAGGATCTGGATGCAGTCTCTTCAGTTCAGTCGGCTATTACACTTTATTGTGATAATAGCGGAGCGGCTGCAAACTCGAAGGAACCAAAATTTCACAAGAAAAGAAAGCACATTGACCGTAAATATCACATGATACGAGAAATTGTACAGATGGGTGATGTTGCTGTGAGCAAGATTGCATCAGTAGACAATCTTGTAGATCCCTTTACAAAGAGCTTACCGGCTAAAACTTTTGATAGTCATGTAGAGGGCATGGAAGTCAGATGCAAGGCAGTATAATTTTGAGTATAAGCGGGTGATTGTTAGGATTGTATATTGAAAATCATGTTTTTAGTATTTAATTTAATTTTAATAAAATTACTTTTTTATTTTATGAGAATCTTAAGGAGCAATGTATGTAATATCATTTTCTTAATGTTAGGCATGGATGTCCTTTATTCTGTACAGTATTTAATTTGGTGTGTAGAGTATGGCTTACACATAGAAGACCAGATTTTAGGTTCTTACAGAATATAAGTATTTGTTCACAGTTTAGATGAAAATGGACATATCATCGGTACGACTGTAATACAGAGTTTTAGAAGACCTGTCTTGATAATAGGGAACAGATAATAGCGTTGTCTATAGTTCTGATTCTCTGTGCTAGTACACTTTGTGTCTATTGAACGGGATACATTTGGGTAATTAATTTTATACTGATTATATAAATTAATTCATACCCCAAGGTTATTATGAGAGTGCTTATACTTTTAATCGTGAAATAATTATTAATTTGCGTATATTTAATATTCATTGGTTTGATTCATTAGAGAGTGCGATCTTATATGTGTCTATATTCCCGGTGAGTTGAATAGCGGTATTAATTATATGGTGAATATTAATTATTGACGGAATTCACATCTCGAATGATCGAGATTGATGATACCACTTTAAGGAAGTTTATAAGTTTTGACCGGACCAAACCCTGCAAGTGAACTTGATTATCAAGTGGTCAAATAAGTTAAGCGGAAGAGTTTAAAGAATTTTAAGATACCGATTAAATTAAATTGTCGGTAATTAAATTTAATTGACGGGTATCGAAAATCATAACGTGGGGAGATGAGTTAAGCATTTAATAACAAGAGTTCAATGTAAGATGGTCTTGAAATTATAATTTAGAGTACAATTACAGTTCTTTAGTAGTGTGAACTATAATTTAGTATTTTATGAAAATTGCAGAAATCACTGCAAGCTTTTCATAGTTACAGATACCGCCAAGAAGTTTTCTTAATTGCGAAAATTGCTAAATACGTATCTAGGTTGCACTAAAAGTCTTTGTCATAATTACTCCATAGGTCCCTGCTGCAACCCTATAAATTTGTGGGGAGGCTGAACCAAATTCATAATTTGTCTTCAAGACTAAAGCTAAGCAGGTTCTATCGGTTCGAGTTCTTGAAGGATCGTAACCCACACTACGTTCGGGAATGGCATAAAAGAATACAGTAGAAGGTCTGATAGGAGTTTCAACTCGGGAATCAAAATCGTAGTTGGAGAATCGACCAAAAGATATTCTTCTAAATTAACTGTGGTTGCATGGGTTTTATTTTGATCGTTCGACATTAAAAGTTTTATCTGGCGCCCGTTTCGGCAATTTTCCACCCAGTTATTTTTTATTGAAAATCGTTTACAAAAATAATAATCTTGACAGTTTTGCCTCTAACAGTGGAAACATATTATCATAGATTTTGTAACCGAACTCCCTCGAACACCCAAGAGGAATGATATTATTTGGGTAATTGTAGATAGGTTGATGAAGTCAGCTCACTTCCTACCAATAAAGATGATGTTTTCTATGGATGGTTTGCACGGATTTATATTGATGAGATTGTTAGGCTACACAGAGTACTAGTTTCTATAGTGTCACGTTTTACGTCCAAGTTTTGGCCAAGTTTACAAGAAGCGTTGGGGACTACTCTAAAGTTTAGCACATCTTTCTATCCCTAGATTGATGGTCAATCGGAGTGGACAATTCAGACCTTAAAAGATATGCTTAAAGCATGCGTTCTAGAGTTTGCTAGAAGTTGGGAGGAATATTTGTCGCTGATCGAGTTCGTATATAGCAATAGTTTTCAATCAACTATAGGGATGGCCCCTTATGAAGTATTCTATGGCAGAAAATGTCAAAGCCCAATTGGCTGGGAAGAAGTCAGAGAGAGGAAGTTGCTTGGATCGGAGATAGTTCAAATTACCACTGATAAGATTAAGTTGACCTGAGAGAGATTGAAGCAATCGCAAGACAGGTAGAAGAGTTTTGCAGATAATCGGAGATGCGACCTGGAGTTCGTAGTGGGGGACCGTATGTTCTTAAAGAAACCACCATGGAAGGATAAGATTAATCTAAAAGAGTTTAGCCTAGTAAGGGTGTGTGTGTAAGTCCTACAAAGGTATTGTGCAAAGTCTGGTAAGGGTGAGGGTTGGTTTTCCAAGGCTTTGAGTTATTGTTTCCTTTTAAGGGTGAGTGTTAGTATATAATGGTATTTTGAATTGTTAAATAGGGTCGTTTGTTAGAAACTATTACTTTGAACTGTGACTTTAAAGCCTTGTCATGAGAAATATCCATGTCTCTTCGAGCAAAGTATGTAAATCTTGAGGATAAAATTTCTTATAGGATAGTAAATTGTAAGAACCCGAACTCAGAGATACGAATAGAAAAGAAAGAACATCTCAAAAGAAATGAAATCTTGAACATAAGTTTGGTAAGAAGAACTGGCCTGATCGTTTAACTTTTTTGAACCTGAGACCCGGGATAGAGTGAGAAATACATAAGCATATATTAAAACCCTAATATTAAGAATAAGAATTCAAAAGTATAAGTCCAAGTTGTTTAAGACAAGAGTTAAGTTTTAAAAGTCAAGAAATGAACATATGTGAAAAATAATCGAATTTTCTCCTATAATTAAATAAAAAAATTTATTTGATATATATATATATATATATATATATATATATATATATATACTCA
>JAOTRH010132812.1:0-14184 GCA_034768845.1 Heliamphora exappendiculata | reverse complement strand
TCTCTCTCTCTCTCTCTCTCTCTCTCTCTCTCTCTCTCTCTCTCTCTCTCTCTCTCTCTCTCTCTCTCTCTCGTGTGAGAATAAATATTTTTTGAGTTAAAAGCTATCTTTTAAATTTTCGCAACTCTATTTTTCAACGCTATACTCTTTGATACTATAGGTTTGCGTTGCTGGCAATGGTGTGCAATAATGCTGCTTTTCTTGTTGCTTCTACTGACTAATCCCATGCGGTATTTTTTATTAATTTCTACCAGTGTTTGACACATGTTTTTTGATAATTTTGTATACTAGGTTTGGCCATAGAAAAGACATTCACAGTTTGATTTTTTTGAACTCTACTACAGGAGTTGGAAAATCATAGGTGTTTGACCAGTTGAAACAGAAAATTTTAATGTTCCTTTTGATTGAAATTCACTATGTGATTGTAATAATCTTTTTAGTACGTTGTGCCTCTTAATAGTTTTTTGGTATGATGATATTTGACTTTTGGTGTGAATTAATTTTACATTATATTTTTTCTCTTGAGAGTTTTATGGTATAATAGCAAGTATATTTAGGCTTAGGTTATGTATAGGAAAACAAGAATTGAGATGTGATTAATTATTCGAATGCATGCACCATGTTTGAAGAGCGTGTCGTGTCATCGGCACAAGTGGTTCCAAACAAAATTCGTTACGAGTGCTTTTAAGCACAGGTTGCTCCTAGTAGTATTACATGACATCACAAGAAAGTTTAATTTTTCTTAGTGTCTTTTCTAAATATAGGTATCCCTCTTAATTGTTGGTTTATGTTGAGGATGTTTTGAAGTGATAATTAGTATTGATTGTTCTATTTATACCTTAAGGGTTCATTTGTTATTTTGGCTGAAATTAAATAGGATAGAAGGAAAAAGTAATGTTGTAGGTCTCTTATGTTTTTTTTTTAAGACCAAAGAATTATAGAATTAATTATGTGTAAAATAAAATTTTTTGTTTAAATTTAATTAGTGTCGGATAAACAATGTATAAGAGTCGTAGAATTATTTTTTTACCTTTGGATAAAAATGTAAGATAATTTATAGTCTGGTACTAATAGTACTGTAGAGGTGTGGTATTATTTATACCATGAATGATGGATTACAATTATTCATCTATTAGACAACTAGTCTAAATCTTGCGATACAAATACGAGATTATTTATTTCGAAAAAACAAAAACTGAAATGATGGTCCTATATGTTTTAGTCTAATATGGTACTCTTTTTATCCCTCAACCCAAACATGCCAGAGGTAGCATTACATCTTTTATTTGTCTTCGCTGTCAAGTGCATCTTATTGGATTTTCCATCTCTTGTTATTTGTTTTTTCCATTTTAGGATCATATTCTTTTTTTTTTATCCATCAGTTTCCCCCCCAAATAGAGGTCCTAGTTTCATTTACTATTTGAGCCAGAGTTGGTGTCCAAGCACACTATAGAAGCATTTTGATATTCTCTTCTTCGATTTACCCTAAATAACGTGCATTAAAAGGAAAAAAAATGATTTACGAAAACAAATTGCTTACAAGAATTCATTTAGGATGACGTATTGTGGGAACTTTGAAATTATTCATCATAAGAATTTTAGGCTAAATTAAAATATTATAAAAATCACGTCATTTTTTATTCATATATTGTACAAAAGTTTTGTTACGTTGCTTTATCTCATTCAAAATTGTTTTACGAAATTGTGTGTGCTATGTATTAAAGGAGAAGTATTTTGGTAGGACTCGTTTTTGGTTGAATAACTATTTTTGTAGGATTATTAGTATATTTGAATTATTAGTACTTAGAGTATTAGTGTATGAATTATTAGTATATTATTTTTTATATTAAAAGATATTTGATTGAGAGTAGAATAATTTGCAAATAAATAATACGTCGTTTGATTTTACATGATTTGAGTGGGTTTAAATTTTTTCATGTATAAAAATTAGGGTAATTTGGAGTTAAATCTTATTTTAAGATTTTTTTAATTATTAGATTCTAAAATTAGATTAACTTTGTGATAGGTTCTAATTTGAACTAATTTTTTAAAAATACCCTTATTGAATCTTTTTGCGTTTTTCAGCGTAAACAAGTAATTCTGAATATTGAGGTTTTATTTTTATTTTGAAACTTCAATAATAGATGAACCAGTTTCTTTTTACGCCGAAAAATCTGATATTCTATTAAAAGTTTTCATTTTCGATAAATGTTCTAATGTTATGTTCAAGTTTATTTTGCATTTTAATTAATTATTTTGTAGTTTAATACATTTTCAAGTTTAGTTTTTTCTTTTAATCCTCGATTTTAATAGCGGGCTGTTAATTTTTGCAATAAAATTTTTTTTTTTGCAAACATGTGAATTGCAGAAAATGATACAGTAAATTATAAAAAATAATACATTAATTACAAGCCGATAATAATGATATAATGATACTACATGTACACTAACCATGCATCAATTTTTACATGATCTCACTAATCATGATACATTAAATTACAAAAAATGAGTCATTAATTACAGCTTACATGAAATACATATGATGACATAGTAAATTACAGAAAATAATACCGTAACTACAGGTTAGTGATAATAATACAATAATATCACATGTTCACTAACCAAGTATTATTTTCTTAACATAATGAAAATAGTAATTTGAAAAGGGAAACAATAATTGGAAGAGATAAGTTTTCGTGAAAAACGAAAATAATAATTTGAAAAGGAAATAATGATTGGTAATTTGCAAAAAGATTTCTTAAAACTCAAAAAAATATCTTTTTACCGTATAACTTTAATTAAAATTAACAAAGAGTATAAGGGTCAATTTTTTATCCAAAATTTTTAAAAATAACTTTATATACAATACATTTGATAAGAACTAATCCCCAAACATCTTTCTAAAATGGGATTTATCTTCAATTTACACTAAAAATTATTAAGATAGTTCCAAAACTAATCAACTCGCCTGTCCCATAAGTTTAGAATAGTCACCATAAGAGGTATTCAGTTAGTTGAGGGGGTTCTTAACCCCCATTAAAATAGTTGTCAAATACATTTATATATAAAATTATTAGTGAAATAATTTAATTTTAAGCCCTAATTTCGCAACCAAATGAGACCCGACATTGTGTGGTATTACTATACATGAATTTAATTTAAATATTGTTATGAATTTTATTATTTTTAGTATGAGATGCTTAATGATATATAGTTTAAATCCGTGTGTGTTAATCGTTCACGCAAATGAGTTAAATTTTGTTACATGTATACTTACTAAACATAAATTACAACACACCTCTCTCATATAAGATGAGTCCTACTACACAATTATGAAACCTACCATATATAAAAGAGGTGTGTTCAATTTTGTGTTTAAATTTGTGCATTTATTATTTTTCAAATAAGTAACATTATGTACTAAACTCAATTGTACTCTAAATGTATTATTGAGTTAAGTATAAATGGATTTTAATTAATTTTAATTAAATTTTAACTAAATTTCATTTTACATTTAAGCTCTATTTGTTTCAACATAAAAAAATTTAAAAATATTTTACTTATTTTTTTAATATTTAATTAATAAAAATGATGTAAAATATTTTTATTAATAAAATATTTTACGTCAAAAGAATAAAATTAATTTACATAAAAAATGTAAGTTGTTTTTTGTGTCAACGACGACGGTGGTAGTGGTGGTGGTAGCGACAATGATGGTAGCAGTGGCAAGGGAGACGACAGTAGTAGAGATGATGGTAACGGCATCAGTGGTGATAGTGCTAGTGGTAGTGGACGAGGAGAAAGTGGTGACCGAGATAGTGGTAGTGATAGAAACAATAGTAATGGAGGCAATGAGAAAATTTAACGGTGGCAACAACAGCATCAATAAGGAGGGGTGGCAGTGGCAATAGTGGTAATGGAGGTAACAGTAGTAATGGTGCCGACAATAATGGTAATAGCTATATTGACAGTGTTGACGATTGTGGTGTTTGCGACAATAATTGTAATAATAGTAGTAGCGATGACAATATTAATAACATATTTTGATTAAAAAAATAAAGAAAATATTTTTCCAATATTACTAAACATTAAAAAAATGCAAGTAAAAAAATTATATTTGCAAAATAATTTCATATGAAAATAATTTTAATCAAAACAAACTTAGCCTAAGAGATGGCAATTTCATCCTGTCCACCTCGCCCCCGCATGTCGTCGTACCATTATGTACGAATTTTTTTCGCTCTCGATAATAAACGGAGTTGGAACGGTATTAGTTCTTCTCGCTCTGTTCCTGATTACATAAAATAAATATTTTTTAAATATAAATATATGTATAAAATATATATTTTAAAATATAAAATATATAAAATATTAAAATCTTATATTTATTTATATTTTTTTTTATCGATTCTTATATTTTACATTTTTAATTCTATTAATTCATAAATTACAATTTTTTATTTATTATATTATTTATAATTTTTATTAATATTATTGCTCCAACCTCATTTTTCACTTTTCTCGCGATATATTTTTTCGTGCCTAAATTAAACAGGGAACAAAAATAAAAAAAATTCCTTGGGAGCGATTAAATTCAATTTTGCCCGCTTTGGATGGTTCTTCGGCGCCGAGGAGATGTTGGTGGTAGCGAGGTAGGGTTTATAACGATATTCTTTGATGGCTTATCTATTGCTTCAATTCAGGTATTCTCAAACCAAGATATCGTTGGTCTTCTGTGTATTCTAAATCAAAAATCAACCAAAAACCCTAGGACATAAATTCGATCCCTTCCTATTTTCCGGCTATCTTCTCACCAACTACGCTCCATTATTTCTCTGTTTCCAGATGATGTGTAAAAGAGTACTGGTTTTGCTCCCAAATGCGAAATCACTCCTGACACCTCACAATGGATTCTTTATGAAATCGTTCTCATCAAAGAAGCGCACCGAATATGAACGATCTTTCACGGTTTCTTATCTCATGTCCTCATGTGGGTTAACCCTAGAAACTGCTCTTCACGCATCCGAAAGGGTGAACTTTCGATCTACAGAGCGACCAGATTCGGTCCTCAGCCTACTGAGAAATCATGGCTTCACCCATACCCATATCTTCAAGCTCATCAGGGGACGCCCAGACCTGCTTTTAGCTGATCCCCAAAACACCCTCTTGCCCAAACTTGAATTTTTCCAGTCCATGGGATTTTCAGCTGCTGACCTTGCAAAGATCCTTTCTTCAAACCCATGTCTCTTGAGATGTAGCCTAAACAACCACCTTATCCCTATTTACAATTATCTGAAGAGTGAGATTCTTCTAGACGATAAGAAAATAAGGAAAACTTTGAAGTTCTCGTCGAGGATTTTGGGAATGAATTTAGAAAATAGTATTGTTCCCAGAATTGCA
This sequence comes from Heliamphora exappendiculata, assembly GCA_034768845.1. Lineage (NCBI taxonomy): Eukaryota > Viridiplantae > Streptophyta > Magnoliopsida > Ericales > Sarraceniaceae > Heliamphora > Heliamphora exappendiculata. The sequence goes on along the minus strand of JAOTRH010132812.1, from coordinate 8,784 downwards.
GTTTTGAGAGAACTTGGAGTTCCTACATCCAGTTTGTCACTTATAGTGACTGATTGTCAGTATGTACTGGTCCGAAATCGCAACTCCTTTAACGAAACTGTTAAGGAAGTTGTAAAAATGGGAATCAACCCTTTGGAAAGAAAGTTTGTTTATGTCCTGAAAATTATGATTAGGATTACTAAGTCACATCTGGAGTGTCAAATGGAAGTTTTTAGGAAGTGTGGTTGGTCTGAAGATGATTTTCAAACAGCATTCAGAAAGGTGCCTCTTTGTATTAATCAATCTAAGAAGAAAATAATGTGCAAGATGGATTTCCTTGTGAACAAGATGGGTTGGACGCCAACTGCTATTGCCAGATTTCCACAAGTTCTCCTGTATAGTCTGGAAAAGAGGATTATTCCTAGGTGTTTAGTCATCAAAGTTTTGATGTTGAAAGGCTTAGAAGAGAAAAAATTGTGCTGGTCCACTCTATTAAGGAGTGACAGTTACTTCTTGGATAAGTTTGTTACCAAGTATGAGAAAGATGTTCCCCAGCTGTTGGATGTTTTCAATGGAAAAGTGGGCCTTGCTGAACTAATAGGCTACGAATCTGAGGAAAGACGGGGAAGGAAACTATTGTAGCATATCAACTTCACATGTTGAGGACATTTTATTTGACCATTTGATACTTTATGCTCTTACTGGATATGAGCTTCACTTGACTTGAGCCATCTTCCATGCAATCCTAAATTGCTCGAACTGGCTATCATTATGTGTTCAAGTTGTACCTTTTCTGCTGCAGTGGAATTAGTAACATGTTGGGAGTTTTGAGGGCTCATGTGCTTCATTGGTTAAGGTTCGTTAATGCGTATGAAAATTTATGGACTCTTTTGGATTTCTGTGTTCTATTGTACTTGTTGTGCGTCAAATTGTGGGATGATGCTTAGGCCGAAGGCTTTAAAAATTGGTTCTTGTGTGGGATGATGCTTAGGCCGAAGGCTTTAAAAATTGGTTCTTGTGTTTGGCTTCTTTGTGGTGCTTCCCCGCTTTCCTTATGAAGTTTGGGTCAATCATCCCCGTGTTTCATGCTGATGCTTCCCCTAAATGCTGTCACATACTGGAAATGCCAACAGGTATACAATATTAAAATATGTTTTCCTGGGTTGAAGTGATAGCTTTGAATGGTCCTAGGTGTAAAAGTGATTGATGACAATAGACAAAATTTGTATTTGGATGATAAGCAAGAAAAGAAGTTGTAGTAGTAAAGTCCTTGGATCAATTTCTTTGACAATTGTTGGTTTCTACAGTTAGATTTTTGTGCAGAAATGAAACTATCTTTTACTTGGTCTCAGTTTTAAAATCTAATTAATGTTGGTTTGCTGCTATAAAGCCAACAATGAAATTGGCCGAGTACTTGTGAATTTTCTGTGTTGTTGTTAAATGTTACTTGTGAGTTGTTAAATGTAATTGCAGAGTACTGTATATTTTCTGTGCATCCCCCTACCATGCTTTCAATTCTCAAAGCCAACAAGGTCAGTTATCTTCGATTCCTGCTTTTCATGTTCTAATACTGACAGGGTGCACCCTACTTTACTGTATAGACCACAATTCTTATTTGCTATTGGACAGTTTTTATCATAACCTTCGGACCAATTAGCAATCTTGAAATATTCAGCATATAAAAGTAGTGAATTCTATTCCTCTCTATTGTTTGTTTTCATGAATAAGCAAGTTTCTTTCCCTCTATTGTTTGTGTCTATTTTTACTTGTGCTTGTTGGAAAACTTGGCAAGTAACAGTTTGCAGGAAGCAATTGCTCCCCTCTAGCCAGTGGTTTGCTATTCCACTCAATCTAAAACACGCCTGCTTGGTTTTGGCCTCGCGTTTTTCGTTTTTATTTTGTGGGAGCATCAACTCCTTTCCTGTGGGCTGGCTATATAATTTATAAATATCTTTTTTGTGTTTATAAGTTCTATTGACAAGTTAACTACTCTATTAGGTCCTAATTTTAAATCAATTATTTATATAGACTATTTTGCCCTTTTTTTTTATATAGAGAATGAGATAGAGAATAAAGAAGAGAGAGAATGTTGGAAGAGGATAAGAGAGAAAAAAGAAAGATATAGAGATAATAAAGAAGAGCGATATGAAGGTAATAAAAAAGAGATATTGTTAGAGAGAAAACATTAAAGAGAAAGAGAGAGAGTATTTAGTTTGCATTTTAAAATTTTGTAAATGGCATAACCTTTGATTTATATATATACATATTTAATAATATTTATATACTTAAAATTTTTCCATCAAGATCTATAAAATAAGATTTATATTGAATAGAAAATAAAATTAAAAAATAAAATATTTTTATTTCCAAAAAATGAGAACTTTCTTATTTTTACAAATTAGAAATAAGAAAGTTTTATATTTTTAAAACTAAAAAAAATATGAACATTTTAATTTTCACACAATTATGTTTCGGTATTATTTTTTTGAAGTATAATTTGTCTTATTTTTTGAACATTAATTAGTTTCAAAAAATGTGTAGATTTGCAAGTTCTCATTTAGAAAATGAGAAATACTTTAGTGAAAATGAGATTTTTTTTAATTTTTTAGAAAATGAAAATTTTATTATTTTCTCATTAAATATGATGAGAATTTTTTTTTTTATTTTGTGACTAAATAATGTCTAAAAATTAAATAAAATTTTAATATAATAAAAAAATCGTTTTATTTGTTTTTCTATTATGATTTGTTTCATTATTTGTTTGCTAGTTTAAAAATATAAAAAAATTTAATCATTATTTGTGTAAATGAGAATATTTTGATTTTATTGTGAAAATGAGAATTTCTTATTTAATTGTGAAAATTTGAATTTGAATTTTTATTTTTTTTAATTTTTATATTTAATATAGGTCTTGTTCTATAAATTCCTACGATAAGGTTTTAAAAATACAAATATTATTAAATAAGAATGTATATAGTAAAAGTTATAAAATTTTAACATTTTAAAATGTAAACTATTTGCATAAAAGTGCTTTCTCTCTCTTCTTTAATTCTCTCTCATTTCTCTCTTTTTCTCTCTCTCTCCTCTATTCCAACTAAGGTTATTTTAGGAGTTTTATATTAAAACGAGACTTATTAGAAGAATCTAATTTTTAAAATAAAACTTAAATGTAAACAAGTGTAAAGAATAGGGCCTATCGCAAAGTGGCATAGCAAGACGATGATTCACATTTAACGACTCATCACCTTCTGGCAGCTCGGGGAGCTAAGCAACAGCAAAGTGATTGGGGACAATTGAGGGAGGTCGGATATTGGTCATGCACAGCTGGATATCATGTAAAGCATAGTACGACATCACCAAAGCAGGATACGCTAGGTCTGGAGAAGACATGCTAGGCCGGAGCAGGACATGCTAGACCTGAGTAGGCCAAGCTATAGAAAAGGTGGCCGAGCTCTAGAAGACAGCTATAAGATTGCTCGTGGTCGACCTGAGCCGGACATGCTAGGCCTGAGCAGGACATACTAGGCTTGAGTAGCCAAGCTCTAGAAGAGGTGGCTGAGCAACAGGTGTTGAAAGACCTTGAAAGCCGAGTTTGGAGCCCAATATATGGGTATTTGTGCCTGTGATACGCTTATCAAGAATTAGTACTCATGATAAGAGGACAGTAGCAGTTGAACCAATCCTAGAGTCTAAGTGTCAAGGAAGGTTGACTTACCCCAAACAGGGACTAAGGGTATATAGGCCACCTGATATGACAAAGAAAATTTGCAAAAAGACATGAAAGGGTGATAGTTGTGATAAGTCACTACTAGGATGACAGTTGTGTTTTGATTAGAGAGAGTACAACCCGACCTGTTCAGGTCGGATCAAATCCCAAAAACGGGTCAAATATATTTTTTTCAATAAATAACCAACAAATCAGAAGGCAAAGGTATACACTCTATTTTTTACAAGTAGAAACTCTGTCAAATTATTTTCTCAAGTTTTCTTTCTCTAAAGTTTTACCTGACTTCATCATCGGATGGTCCATCGATAATAGTCACTGGTAGATATCTCATCTGCTTCTAGTGAGACATACGTGGAATCAATTCTGGACTGTTCAACCAGTTGGACGAAAATAGTATATTCATATCTTGATTCTCTACAATAATGTACGTCTCTGTTTTTGGGATAATACTGTGCTTTTTTATTGTGATAAATTTAAAAGGCGCAACCAAACCCTCCTCCCCCTTTTAATAAAACTGTGATTTCCTGATATGTTATGTATGTGATTCAAATTTGCTCAACAGTTGATTGATGATGTGGGAAATTTGCCCTACAGCAGCAACTAAGCTTTGGATCTGAAGAATTTGCAAGAACAATCAAAATCGTATTTCGTCTAATCAATCTCATTTTTACTTAGATGATTTGCTTGGCGAGATATAATGAAGGGGTCAATTCGTTGAAGTGAGCCACACCAAATGCCAATTGCTTGTTCAGTTGAATACTAAATGATGGTTCATGGAAGTGAACCACACAGAACACCAATTGTCTCTTCAGTTGAATACTAATTGGAGAGAATTGCAATGCCTTCTGTAGTTAAATGGCATCTTTTGACCCTTTCAGGGCCGACCCTTATGTGAAGGCGGCTGGACGGTTGCTTTGGGCTCTCAAATTTTATTCAAAAAGTCGGATTCCAAAATTTTTATTACCTCTAGTTAAGTTTTGTATAAAATTAAATAACAATTTTATCTGTATTAAAGGTGTCCAAATTCAAATTCAAAGATTCAAAAAAAGTATTTTATATATTGAAAGTATTGAAGCTTTAGTCTTGGCTTTGCGATTACGATTGTTTTGATGTATTTTAAATATAAGATATTAGTAAGTACACTTGTTATAATTGTCTCTGAAAAAAAGTTTGAAAGTTACAAATTGATCATATCTAATTTGTAGTTAACTATGTCACAAGAAACATCTGATGCATTAGTAATATTATCATTTCAAAAAGAAATGGTGTATAAGATTGATTATACACTTTTAATTTATAATTTTACAAAGGACAAAAAAATTGTGTTTAAGTGATTATTTGTTGATTATAAACTTTGGGCTTGTTGGATTAAAGAAATCTTTTTAAGCTAGTAAAAGTGACTTTATGAGCTTGACAATGTGAATAGAAGCTGGGCCATTCCAGCGTTTGGCTTAGTTTTCTTTATACATTTTTTTTTATTTTTAGTAATATTTTTTCAGTATTAATTTAAATAAATAGATTTTAAAAAATTTTAAAAATAAAAACATCGAGTCAAAGAATAAATAATTCAAAAAAAACAAAAAAAATCCTTTAATAGACTTTTTGTGAGTTTCTTGTTATTAATAATTATTTTTTTCAATTTTAATTTAAACGAACATTCTTTTTAGATTGTTCTCTCATGGAAAATTAAAAATGTAAAACGATAAGTAAATTAAGGAATAAAAATATATAAAAAGACAAAAAAAAAAAGCTGTGTGTGGTCATTTTTTTAATATAGATTTTTTTAGTATACGTTTTTTAGTATTAGTGTAAATAATTGTACTTTTTAGATTTTTTTTCATTATGAAAAAGTAAAGTAAAAAAATAGATAAGATGAAAAAAATCACTCAATAGGCATTTTTTGTGTTTTTTCATTTTTAATAAAGTTTTTTTAATTTGAATGAACATAATTTTTAGACTTCTCTGGGTACAAGAAACCGAATGAATGAAAAAATTTTAAACCGAAATTTAAAAAAAAATAATAAAAAAAGACGACAAAAAATATTAGGAAAAATATATTGGAGCATTTTTAAACCAAACATACTCGCCGGGAAAAGAATTCTAAAAAATCTCAAATCGGTTGGTAAGAACTGAACAAAAGCTTCTGTGATTCCAAAATACATGAGCAAAGTAAGCAGATATTGAAGTTGGGGAACTCGTTTTGTCGTTTTCGATGACGTGATTGCCCGCTTTGGGTGGTTGTTAGGCTTCGAAGGAGATATTGCTGGTAGCCCGGTAGGATTTTTAATGATCTCTCCAATTCTTCGATGGTTTTTGTATTGCTTCAAATTTAGGTTTGTTGTGTATTTCAAACCAAATTAATCAATCCTAATTCCTAAACCAAAATAGTAGGGCACAAATTTTATTTTTTCAACGACGTTCTCTCACAAACCACGCCACATTCACACTATTTTTTCGTTACCCAATATTGTGTAAAAAAGTACACAAAAATCTATTAAGACTTCATAATAGATTCTTTATGAAGCCGTTCTCATATAAAAGAGACCCGCTAAAAATAAACAATCTTTCACGATCTCATCTCATGTCGTCATGTGGGTTGTCCCAAGAAGCTGCCATTCGTGCATCCAAAACGATGAACTTTCAATCTCCGGAACACCTGATTCGGTCCTCAGCCTATTAAGAAATCATGGCTTCACCTAAGCCCACATCTACAAATTCGCCAAGGGATGCCCAGACGTTCAAAACACCCTTTTGTCCAAACTTGAATTTTTTCGGTCCATGGGATTTCTAGCTGCCGACCTTGCAAAGGTTCTTTCTTCAATCCCAAATCTCTTGAGATGTAGCCTAAATGTAAAATTGAGTTAAGTTTAAATGAATTTTAAATGAATTTCAACTAAATTTCATTTTACATTTAAGCTCTATTTGTTTTAATGTAAAAAAAATTAAAAAATATTCTACTTATTTTTCAATATTTAATTAATAAAAATGATGTAAAATATTTTTATTAATAGAATATTTTACATCAAAAGAATAAAATTAATTTACATAAAAAAAAGTAAGTTATTTTTTATGTCAAGGACGACGGTAGTGGTTGTGGTGGTGATAATGATGGTAGTAGTGGCAATGGAGACGACAGTAGTTGAGATGATGGTAGCGGCATCAGTGGTGGTGATGTTGGTGGTAGTGGACGAGACGGAGATGACAACTGAGATAGTGGTAGTGATAACGCAATAGTAGTTGTGGTAGTAAGAAAAGTTAGCCGTGGTGACTCCAATGTCAACAAAGAGAGAGTAGCAGTGACGACAGTGGTAATAGAGGTAACAGTAGTGTTAAAAGTGGTCATAGCAGTGGTAATAGTGCCGACAATAATGGCAATAGCGACATTGACAGCGTTGGCGACTGTGATATTTGCGATAATAATTGTAATGACAATAGTACCGATGACAATATTAATAACATATTTTGATTAAAAAATAAAGAAAATATTTTTCCAATATCACTAAACAATAAAAAATGCAAGTAAAAAGATCATTTTATGTGGAACTATTTTACATGAAATTTTTTTTAATCAAAACAAACTAAAGTCTAAGGAATTACAATTTCAACCCCCCACCCCGCCCCTTCAAGCATGTTTTCGTCTCGTTATGTACGAATTTTTTTTATCTCCGATAACAAACAGGGTAGAGACGGTATTTGTTTCCTCCACCCCGCTCCTGATTATATAAAAATAAATATTTTTTAAATATAAATACATATATAAAATATATATTTTTAAAATATAAAAAATTTAAAATATTAAAATCTTATATATATTTCTAGTTTTTCTTATCTATTCTTGCATTTTATATTTTTAATTCTATTAATTCTATTAATTATTATTTTATATTTATTATATTATTTATAATTTTTGTTAATATTATCTACTTAAATCCTAAAAATTATCTCTAAAATATTTTTTTTCCATCTCTTTTTTCACTTTTTCTTGATATATTTTTTCGTCCTTGCCGATGAACAAAAATAGAGAAAGTCGTCGCGAACCCGTCAAGTCATTTCCACTAATTCGTTTGGGCTAGTTTTATTTTTTTAATTTTTTGGCTTAAAAATTCAAAAAAAACTAATTAATTTAACTTATTAGGTCTTTTTACACTTTTTATATATAATTTGATATTCATTTTTTTACAAAAAAATAATCAAAAAAACTTAAAAGTTACTTTAAAAAAAAAACTAGTACAATGACGAGCTAAATTCAATTTTGCCCGCTTTGGATGGTTCTTCGGCGCCGAGGAGATGTTGCTGGTAGCGAGGTAGGGTTTATAACGATATTCTTTGATGGCTTATCTATTGCTTCAATTCAGGTATTCTCAAACCAAGATATCGTTGGTCTTCTGTGTATTCTAAATCAAAAATCAACCAAAAACCCTAGGACATAAATTCGTTCCCTTCCTATTTTCCGACAATATTCTCACCAACTACGCTCCATTATTTCTCTGTTTCCAGATGATGTGTAAAAGAGCACTGGTTTTGCTCCCAAATGCGAAATCAATCCTGACACCTCACAATGGATTCTTTACGAAACCGTTCTCATCGAAGAGACTCACCGAAGATAAACGATCTTTCACGGTGTCTTATCTCATGTCGTCATGTGGGTTGTCCCGAGAAGCTGCTCTTCGTGCATCCAAAACGGTGAACTTTCGATCTGCGGAGCGACCAGATTCGGTCCTTAGCCTACTAAGAAATCATGGATTCACCCAAGCTCACATCTACAAACTCGCCAAGGGACGCCCAGACGTGCTTTCAGCTGATCCCCAAAACACCCTTTTGCCCAAACTTGAATTTTTCCGGTCCATGGGATTTCCAGCTGCTGACCTTGCAAAGGTTCTTTCTTCAAACCCAAATCTCTTGAGATGTAGCCTACACAACAAACTTATTCCTGCTTGCAATTATCTGACGACTGTGATTCTTCTAGATGATAAGAAAATAAGAAAAACTTTGATGTTATCGTCGAGGATTTTGGGAATGAATTTAGAAAAGAATACTATTCCCAAAATAGAAGTTTTGAGAGAACTTGGAGTTCCTGC
>JAOTRH010132801.1:0-14184 GCA_034768845.1 Heliamphora exappendiculata | reverse complement strand
TGTAATTTCAGATTATTATAAATTGTTGAAAGTTTAATAAAGATGTATTTTCTGGATCCCGAGCATGTATTTTATTTCGGCATTGGATATTTTCCCAACAGAATGTTGACACATAGTAAACGAATGGTTTGAGTATTTGGAGTAAGAACTTTTTTTAGTTGTTGTGGTTTTGTATAAGGAGTTCTTTTTTAGTTGTTTGTTTTGTTTTGTTTTATTTTTTTTAATAAAACTTGAAATACGGATGAATTTCTTTTTTTGGACCAGGCCTTTTCAACACCTAAGTCCTCAAGTGTTCTCATAATTTGAGCATAAAAAACTCAGAACAGATAATGTGCACATAAACTACAGGACAAATTTAAACAAATTTCAAAATTTTGAATTCCTTCTAACAAAATAAATAACCAAGACTCAATAGTAGTTTGAATTCCTTTTCCATGATACATTACATTGTTAGCAGTTTTACCAATGTAATCAATTCCACTAAGCAAGCGGCTCTAGAAATCAACACTAACCATCTCAGCTTGTAAAAGAACTGATGGCCAACATCAATAGTTGCAATCACAAGAGGAAGATCAGTATTAATAGTTGAAAGTGAGCAAATATTATTGCACCAAAAGTATATTAGCTATACCATTGAACGAGAGAATCACATAAACAATATTACATGATGATACTATTGAATGATTACTCATACGATGACAAACATATGACGGCTAAAATTCAATGATAATAAACTTGCCGTGTAACCCAAGTGGTTAGGCCTCTAGAAGGTGGTTTACTTGGTCATAAATTCGATTCCCTCTCCTTGAGTCATTGGCCTCCTTTGAATCCAAGAAAAAAAAAATCCGATGACAATTTCAAGAGAGTTAATCAAGGCCCTTTCTTTATGATCCAGTCTTTCTTTCACTAGGTAATTTTTACTCATGCGGGAAGGACCAAAAGCAATGGGAACGGCCTCTTCTTTAACGTGGAATAATTCAAGTCGAAAGTGACAAACACTCGTTTCCAGTTGGGAATAAAACTGGACCAAACAGTTTTAAGAAAATGGTACCGTTTTGTTTTTTTGACTCTTGGCATTTAAGCCTTCTGGCTTTTGATTTCATTTTTGAAAAAGAGAAAGAAATCAGGGGGCGTGGGATGAAAAGGGAGAGGGAGTGAAAGTGCAGAAAGATTTATATTATGCCTGATAATTGTTTATTTTATTTTGTTTATTTTTTTCTTAATGAATTTTTTAAATATTTAGTTAAATTATTATATTTTTTGAATTCTCTTATTAAAATGAGTCAAAAAAATAAATTTTTAAAATTAAAATATCAAAAAAATTTAAAAAGAAAAGATAAGCTAAAATATAAAAAAAATCAGCTAAATTTTATATTATTTATTTTTGTTTTGAGTTTTTTACCTTCTGAATAATTATTTAAAAGGTAAATAACTTTTAAAATTCTTCATTTAAATAATTTTTATTTACCTTATTTTATAGTTTTTGAGTTATTTAACTGAAAAATCTTAAAATAAATTCTTAAATCCTATCCTAGATGCAAGAAAAAATTCTTGTGATAGAAATGTTGGAATTTAGTGTATGAGTGATCGGCATTGATTCAATATTCAAATAGATGAATAATTTATATAAAAATTGAAATTTTCTTTTCGGCAAACCCTATTCAAAAAAAGAATAGAAAATACTTACTGCCTCCCAACTCTTTCACAGAGTTAATTTTTAAAATCTTTCAGTTAAATAATTTTTATTTACCTTATTTCATATTTTTTGAATTATTTAACTATAAAATTTAAATATTTTTTAAAGATTTTCAGTTAAATAAGTTTTGTGTACCTTATTTTATATTTTTTGAATTATTTAACTGAATTTTTTTAAAATTATTTAAAAGTTAAGAAAATTCACTAAAAACAAAAATAAATAATATAAAATTTGACTTATTTATTTATTTTAGCTTAATTTTTTAAATTTTTAATTTTTTTGATATTTTAATTTTAAAAATTTATTTTTTTGTTCATCTCAATAAGAAAACTCAAAAAATATAATAATTTACCTAAACATTTAAAATATTCATTAAGAATAAAAATAAAATAAATAATTATCAAGCATAATATAAATATTTCTGCACTTTCATTCTCTCTCCCTTTTCATCCCACACCCCTGATCTCTCTCTTTTTAAAAAATGAAAGCAAAAGCCAAAAGGCTTAAATGCCAGAATCATAAAAAGAAAACGGTACGGTTTTCTTAAAACTGTTTGGTCCAGTTTTACTCCCAACTGGAGACGAGCCATGCCCCAATAGAAGAATTGTTTCTTCCAGTAAAAGGTATATACGCTTCCAAAGCCATTTGCAGGAATTAAAAATCATTTTTTCCCAAAATTGTTACACCTAATACATTTTCTTACCACTCTTTATCTACTAAATAATGTGTTACACGACCAGTTTTTCAGTGGTTTCGATGAGAAATGTAACCACTGTTCATTGAGAGAGATAATAAACAAATAGTTCATAAAAATCTTTACAAAATATATTAATACTTGTGAAATATATAAACCACCCCGCAAAGTGTATTAATATTGATTTTCTCTCCCCATTTAAGTTATTATCCATCGCCTGCCGAAATGGACAGTAGTTTTTGTTTACGTAGTATTGTCAAGGAACCAAAAACAATCAGGCTTTTCAACCCCTTCAAAAAAAACAAAAAAACCAGAAAGAAAAGTCTTAAGTCCCCAATTTCTCATTTTCTGATGTATGCCAAATCATAGCATGTGAGAATCTCGAAACACAAAAGTTTAAATTAAGATGGATGAACAACTGGATGTAGGTATAAGATTATGTGCCATCTGACAATGTACATTAACTGGGGAACAAACTTTAAAGATACCTTCAACGAAAAAAAACATTTCTATCACTAAATGAATTATGAACAAAATAAATCAAAATCAATACAACTCTCAGGCCCTGGGAATGGCATTTGCAGAAAAAGGCTATAGACAAAGGGAGATGGTGGGGTCTTGTTAGGAGGACTCACTACTGTGAGCAACTTACTATATCAAGATTACAGTCAGAATGTATAAATACTAATCAATCTATTCCACTAAAGACTTTAGGAACAACCAAAACATCTACTTATCAAGAAAAAATGCGATGACGACGCAGGTGCAGGTTCCGGCTCCGGCTCCGGCTCCGGCTCCTTGCGAGGAAAATGTTTAAAGAAGGCTTTCACAGCTCCAGTCACTCCATCTTCATTTTCCATGGCCTTGGCAAGCTCCACCGCACACTTCTTCACCTGCATTGTCTCCCAAGTTGGAGGCCTTTTGAGAACCCTATTATTTTCTAGCATTCCAACAAGATTATGAATCTCAAAATATTTTACAGTGTAGTTGCATAATGTTTTGTTTGCACAAACATTTGATACCAACACTACGAAAAGATTTTGAAAAAAAAAAGGCTGTCGTCATAAGTTTTGACAAACACCCAAAGACAGTAGGTAAGAACTTTGGAGGACAACGGTATCATATAAATTAAAAAGTCATCCGCCCACCAGGCGGTGGATAATAATAAACTCTGATAGATAAAGTTAAACTTTTAATGATCAAAATTAAACTCTTACCTGTGAGAACTAAACTCTTGACTGTCAGAATCAATTTATCCACTGCCCACTAGCCAGTGGTTAGCATTTTCCTAAATAAAATTGCAATAGAAAATTCAGCTGTTCAAAAGATTGAAAGTTACCTTAGGATCTAACATGAAAAGAATTGCATCGATCAGCTTGGGAAGAGAGAACTCATTGATTGGTATAGGTACAGGACCCAGTCCCCTGGCGTGCACACGGTTCTCCCCAAAAAGGTTGGTCGCCGATAAAAGGTACAATGGTTGTTGGACACTATATTGCAACAACAGTAGAATCAAATATAAGAAGAAAAAAAAATGAGACAGGGTGATTGCATGTGACAGGGTGATGTCGTGAAGCCATTACCGCAGCTTTAAGACCAGCAGCTGTTGTTCCTGCTCCCCCATGATGCACCTGAAAAACAAAAGCATATTAGCGATAAGAACTGAATAGTATGCCACCAGCAAAGGGGCAGGGACACTGAATAAAATGCAAGTGTTGGAACAAGAATTCTTCAAAGTAATTTGTCAACTGGATTTTGATTAGTTGTCCAATGGAACTTTAATCCTTAAATATATGAAAGCAATGAGAAGAAAAGTACATTGATATAGTTAGGGATCACTTCGAAATTAGCAATTAAACAAAGAAACAATGAGATGAATGTGGATCAAGTGAATCATCTTGACCACCCCAAACTTGCTAAATCATAATCCTCTATAATCTACAAAACCCAATATGTACTAATACAAGCATTGAGTTGAGAAACCATTGGCATTGATGTGATATGGATATGACCTGAATATGATCAACCAGAGCAGCCACAAGATTAGACTTGATAGCCGGAAAAGTGTGCATCGGAAAATCACCTTCATCCAGAACTCTTGCACCTTTCGAAAATTTGCAGGCATGTTCTTTGCAAGCACAATCGTTCTCAAGTTGCCGCACCCGACAGAGGTAGCATAGAACTGTGTTTGAATTGTGGTTGAGTCATGAATTTATGAAGGACTTATCAGCAGAAAGGAAAACGATAAGGAGCTAATGAAACAAATTTAACTTAATTCACTTCATTATCTTATTATCTTTTCCTTAACATGCTAACATCTGTTTGTGTTCTTCTCGTGCTATTCTTAAAGATTGAAATGGTTTGTAGGGATTGACTCTTCCAAATCTTGTTGTTTGCTTTTCTTAGTTTTGGTTGTTTTTGAACTCTGGGCTTTTGTTATTATTCATGGGTTAATTTGTCTGTGCTTTCCTCGTGATAAAAACAAATTCGATGGTGTTCACATTGGAGATCGCACAACTGACCACCTCTTATAGCTAAATGGTAAAATAGTTTTTTTCCAAATGGTAACAAAGACATGAAGAAACCAAAAATCTATTAACCAGAGAAGAATAACAAAGAGCAAAAGGCAGCAAACAAACAAACGAAGCTAATGAGCCACAAACCGAGGAGGAATGCAAGAACCTTAACTTTGGAGGACAGGTAAAATTGCGAGATGAAATAACCTATGAAGGTCTGAAAGTAGTAAACATTAAAACGAAAGTACTAACCATAAAAACGAAGCAGCGAATACAACCAAGATCACATAAGGCAAATGAAAGTAGTAAACATGAAGACGAAGCAGAGGAGGCAAAACAGCGCGAATATAAAATAAGAAATATACCTATGAAGAATAAGGTGAAAGTCTGAGACAAAACAAGCTCTGAAGCTCTGTTAAAAAATAAGAAAAACAAGAAATCAATAAACCACAAAGGCAAATATAAAATGCATATCATACAAGTATTCAATTACTTTGTTAATTTGATAGTTCTGATTGCCATTAATTGGATAGTCATAGGATGCTTGATCAGTAATCATTGCAACCTTAATAGGGTTAGCGCACTCAATACATCTTTTGGCCCAAAAAAACAAGAAGCATATGTAGAATGAAACTTAAATTCACTAACTACAACAAATGCATGAAAGAGTTTAAGATCAAAACCTCCAAGATATGTAAGCACACATGCATAGATAATCAAATATTAAATGCAAGCCTACCTAGCGCAAAGACCAGATGGAGTGGCATCCAACCCAATGTAGCACTGTGCAAAAAACCACTGATACGAAGAAACGTAAAAGCCACAATTAGCAAAGACTAAGAACAGTTGAAAAAATTAATGCTGTAAAAAATACAAGCCATTGATAAGCATACCTTAATCATCCGTTTTCGATAACCAATTCATAACCAAATTGATATTTTCATTATAAATCAAAACCATATTTGCAGAAAATAAAACAATGCCATTTTAAAACAATTGAGATTTCTTTCTATTAAGCAACGAAGAATTGCCATTTTTAAAAACATTGGTTTGAACAATGAAGTTTTTTTCCAAATGATAACAAAGGCATAAACAAAAACCAAACAAATTAACCAACGAAGAATAACAAAGACCAAAAACCACAAATTAACAAAAATTAGTAATGGCAATCTAGGCATCACTTTTCAAAGCAAAAATCTAGAATATGTAAGTTATCCAATTAGAACAATACGTGAATCAAATAAAAAGCTTTAATAAGAAGTTCATTGATCATTTGTTTTGTTTCGAATTTATGCATTGTTTCCAAAGCTAAAACCTACAATATGTAAACAAAAGACCTCTTTTGTTCTACTTCCAATTTCGGCATTGTTAGTTCTGTTATCAACACATACGAAACACAAAGATTGCACAGTGCTACTTTATTGGAAAAGACTCAATGGTATAACCCAAGAGCCTCATCTGCTCCTAAATAGATAATAAATGTTAATACTAAAATGTTTTAACTTGTGGGTCCTTTAATAAAAAACACTAAATAGAGAAAGATGATGAGTGGAGGAGGAGAATAAGAAGAAGAAGAGATCCAAACTGGCATGTAGGAGTACAGCCACTAGAATCTTGGGAAATAACAAGATAAAGAACTAAAGCAATAGAAATAGACACTAAACAGAAAGGAACGCTAAGGCTAAGAGGGCAAGGTGGGGAGAGAGATCAGCTCTTTCAAATATCCAGTTGATGTTGGTCCATCTCAATGAGCATTATTTTGTTCTACACTCCTCGTGGAGGTCTATTACTTATAGCATTATCAAAAGTGATTGATTTTGGAAGACTCACATTGATAGGAACCCAAAAAGAACTTCTTCTCCATAACTTTCATGGAAGAAGCACAAAACATGGATCCCATCAGAAGAACTAAATGGGAGATGAGAGAGATAGAAGGTAGTGGAACAATTTCTTTTTTTAGTTTTACTTTTTTGATATGCAAATAAAAAGTTTGTTATGTATCAAGGCATTAAGGAAATTTCGCCCATGTATAAAAAACAACAAAAAAGCCCTATAAATGACCACATGTATAATAAATCACTTCAAAATCCAAGAACCGACCAAGAAATGAATTGTCTCCCTTGAATCCCAATTATATAAAAGAAAAATGAAGAAGAAAATGCACTAAGAATAATAAAACAGAATTTTGAATAAGAAAAAAGAAATGTCAATTGTCTTTGAGCATCTCGTCCACAACTCCTCAACTCGTGTGGATAGAACGTGATATTGCAAGCCATCAACCAGCTAGTAGAAAAAATTAGAGTCAGCTTCCCATCAAGCAATATACATTACAGTGTAAACATAACTAACTTTACATACAAGTATAAATTAGGAAAAAAAATATAACCAAGGACATGGAAAACTAAACTACCTCCTCCCATGATTTGCTAACAACCGCTAAGGTCTGATCATACTGTTGTTTTCCCTTCAGTTGACAGTTTATTATCAAGAGCAATGCGCTCAACTTTCCGAACCTTTAACTTCTGAACAAGCTTTTGATTTTGATACTGAAGCACTGCAATGTTGAGCTAGAGTAACCCCATACCCAAAATTAAATAAATACATAAAAAGGTAACCAAGAAATCATAAAACTAAAAGCACCGAAACATATTAAATCTGCTGAGAGAAACTCAAGGCAACTACTACCAGATGATTTCGTCAGATAAAGCTAAAACTATAGTTATGATCAAGTCATAAGTGGCTGCTATATTGACTTCGACCATCAAACTCAGCTTAATAATGACTTATTTGTCAATTACTATGCCAATAAGGCACAGAGAACCTACACTGCACACATTTTCGGACTTACACCGAGGCAACTCGTGCCAAATACACGTCATCCCGATGCATTTAGATAATCTTCTAAAAATCGAATCTTGGCTCGACCATGAAAATATTTCACAAATATACAGTAAACATGTATATATACATCAACATGGAGATCAAGATCCATCCATCAACATGGAGATCAAAACATAACATGTAAAAACATGAGTTTCAAAACTATGCAACATATGTAAAAAAGATCCAATCCATCTATCATAGAGATCAAGCATAAAAATACATGGTTTTCATCAAAACATTTTAAAATTTGAGCCTCAACCCCACAGGTTAGCTCCAAACCTTCAAAACAACATGATTTTCACCAAGGCCAACCCCCTTTTTCTTAAAGAAGCCCAACCATTTCCCTAAAAGAACCACCAAATTTTCAAAGAAAATAGCAGGTATTTCAGTCGACTGGATCCTACCCCCAATCGACTGAAAAACACACTGGAAAAACAACAATTTTCAACCCAAGGCACTTTAGTCGACTGACCCTTCAAGTTCAGTCGACTGAACCTCCCAACTCAAGATCCAGTCGACTGAAGTCATGGGTCCAGTCGACTGAACTTGCCCAGAAAACGGTTATAGCTATGGTTTTGGCCTCTAATTCTCAAATCAAGCTTCAAAAACACCTGTTTTGATAACTAAAGGCATACCCGAGCTCAAGGCTATCACAAACCCTCACCAGAAACATCTAACATCCAATTTCATCCTACCGAAACACCGAAAAATAGTTTTAACCCAAAACTAGATCTAAACATAAATCACATTTTCATGCGTTTTTAAACGGTAGAAATGCACAAGATTACATATTACACTCTTATGCAGCAGTAGAATCTGAGATCCTATCTTGTTGGGTTAAAAATTCGGCGTCTCGATCTACGTGCAAATCTGAGCTTCGTCGAAATTAAAATTCGTCCGGATGGATGCGTAGACCACTGTGCCAATAGCAAGGATCTACTGATGGATCGTTGAAAATCGAGCTTTGAGCCCCCGAGAAGTTAGAGAGAAGGCAGAGAGAATTTGGATGAAACTTAGGAGTTAAGTTTTGAAAATATCTTTTGAAAATATCTAACTCTAGATATTTATAGGCCTCCAAAATATTCTTTTTATTTTTATTTTTAAAATTTGCATAGAAACTCCTTACAACCCCGAGAAGCAATCCCGCATACTCAGTTTAACCAAAATAGGCATAAAAACACATATAAGCATATTAAGGCGAAAACGCCAAAACATGTACAAAACACCGAACATGCATATATATCAAAAATGAAACGGTACAGAGTCTCACAGAAAGGAACTATGAACCGAACTCCCTAGAGAAGATCTAAACTAAACTTAGAATCTTTTTGAACCAAAGTATTGGGATGGGCTAAACCTAGTGTTGGTTTAAAATTACAAAATTAGGAGTCCAAGTCCTTAAGCCCAATAAAGAAAAAAATAGAAAATTTGGCCCAAAAGTTAACTAAGGCTCATTTTTTCACTAAAATCCAAACACATGCAAGGCCCAAAACTAAGAATGAAGCCCAAATAAGAAGAATGACCCAACTCAAGTAAAGCCCAAATTATCTGTTTTAGGCCCACAAAGTTTAAAAGAAAGTCCATGGGAAAAGCCCAACTTAAAAATAAAATAAAGGCCCAAATTTAAATTTTTTGCCCAAAATTTTAATTCATAAATAATTAAATACAAAAATCAAATATTAAATTTTAAAAAAAGGGACCCATGTGACCGGCCACCTTGAAAGGTGTGCCAAGAAAGTACAATTTTTATACTTTTGTCATACCTTGAAGATTTGTCTTATAAACATGCATTTTTATACTGCAAATGGACTTTTTATGTATAAATTTAACAGTTTTGGATAGTTTTAATATTTTTATATTTTATGAAATTAATTTTAAAATAAAATTTTAATTTTAGAAAATTAAATAAGTCACATACATTGATCACTTTTTGTGTTAAAATATCTTTTTAGATATTTTCCTGCTTCTTTTTAGCTGAAAGAGCTTTATTTGCTAAAATCTTTCCAATTCTTCATTATTCATCTCTTGACAACACATCAACCTACAAGGCTATAATTATGAAATTAGTCCCTAGCCTATTCCAATTAATTACCAAACAAGTCTTTGAAAATTACACACTAGATCATTCCTCAAGCTTATAAATAGAAAGCTAATTCCGCAATTTTTCCTTGTTCAAATTTTGGTCAAGAGGGTTCCTAGAGAGAGAGAGAGAGTGAGTCTTGGAGGTGAAGAAGAAGAAGATGAAGAAGAAGAAAAAGAAAGAAGAAGAAGGAAGAAAAGGAAGAAGGTTGATTCCGGAGGGCTAAAGCTTAAGTCCTAACTTCCATAGATCAAGAATTAAAGATAGGTACTGTTAGAACTATCTTTAATCTTCTCTTCTAAACCCTCTCTACAACATTTAATAAGATTTAAAAACCTAAGAACAAGATTGGAAACAAGAATGTTAAAAAAGAATCGAATATGAAATAGCCTAGTGGATGTGGTTGGAATGACACCTTGCGTTTTGATTTCTTTTTTTATGAGTTAAACAATTATGTTATGAGGATGTTTAGACCTCTGGAGTATACTGATTTTTGATATTAAATAATATATATAGACCCAAAATACAAGTTGAACAAGGATAGGAAAAAGTCTACAGAAGAAAAATCAAGAAAAGCCATTTTTGTAAATACCCGAATTTTTTGTGGGACCAAATAGTACTTTTTTCAAAACCTGTTTTTATTGGAGCTTCATCAAGTTATTATTAACATGTATGATTTTTGGTAGAGCCTCAAATGATCTCTAAGTACCTTAAACATAATTTTTACGCTTTTACACCATATGAGCAGAAAAACAACACACTTTTCCAATTTTTAGAAAAAATAAATTATCATGTCAAACTTCATGTCCAGAACTAGATTTTTGAGTTATCTTTTATCTAAAATTTATTTGGAGTTATTTGACTGGACAATTTTTTCAAAAACTCGTTATCATCAAAACTTGTTTAGTTTGATTAAAAACAACCTAATCAAACTAAATGTCATGCCCCAAAAATCGAGGTCACGTGAAAAACCCACCAAAATACATTTTTAACAAAATACAGGTTTTTACTTGTAAAACAAACAACCAAAATGCAACATTTGGAAGTAAAAAGGGGTACCCAAGGTTTATCTCTTAGTGCAACATACATACCATCCCATACATGCATAATATATCACCTCAAGGCTTACAAAAACATGTCTTCAGAAACAGGCAACATATATATAAATACATGTTTTCGTAACAAAAGAGAAAGTTATATAAGTCTTCAACCACCACGACATCTCTAGATCAACTCCTCGTGATCATCAATACTTGAAAAAGGTTTTAACAAATCCCACTACGTGAGCCGAAACTCAATAGAAAATAGACTAGCATGAATGTAAAAGCAAAACATGCTAACACGAACAATATGAATATTTCGACTCTCACGAGCCTTAAAAGAGAACGATTTTTGTGAGACCCGGACCCATCTTTTTTTGAGATATTTATATATGTTGATGCGTTTCTTTCCATATCTATATCCCTTTGGTGCATGGTTTATGTTTCCAGTTGTAGAACTGCATGTTTTGTATAGGTGTTATACATGTTATGCATGTGGGGGGGGGGGGGGGGGGTTGGCTTGGTCACCTTTTTCAGTTTTTCTCCCAGTGACGACCCCTCGAGCGGTGGTGAGCGCGCTCGAGCGGTGGGTCCTGGGCACGAATTTCTATAAAGGCTACAAAATATCTTTTTGAGACCAAAAATATATTTTCAAAGCAAATCCCTTTCTCTCTACCTTTTCTCTACCTTCTCTCTAGCTTTCGGGTGGCCCGAAGCTTAGCTTTTCGCAGTTGGATAGCAGATCCTTGCTGTCGGCAATGTGGGCTTCACATCTATCTAGACGGATTCTCGTTCCGATGAGGTTGGAATTTGAGGCATCGAGCTTTTAGCTCTTTGAGGTAGGATTCTAGACCTACTGTTGTTATGAGGGTGTTATATGTGATTATGTATGCTTTCACCGGGTAGAAATGCATCAAATGTGATTTTCATGTTTTAAACCTTGGTTTTGGGTAAAAGTGAATTTTATGCCTTTTCTTGGTTTTATACATGATCCGGGTGTGTTGACATTCGTAGTTTTCAAAAAAATATTTGAAAATGAGGTGCTGGTGGATTTTGTGAAAACGTGTTGTTGGAGGTTTGGAGCTAACCCTTGGGGTTGAGTCTCAGCTTCTAAAACGTTTGTGAAATGGTTCTAGATCTCTATGTTGATGGATTGGATCTCTTTTATACATGTGTTGTATAAACTGTTTTATGGGTTCTCGTAGTTGAGTTATAGTGGGTTTCTAAATGTTTCCATAGATGTACCGTGACAATGTGTGATTTTGAGTTGGCCTTCTATTGCTCCTTGGTGGAAGTCCAAAAACATGCGCAGAGTGGGTTCGCTACGGTCCCTCGGGTTAGTCCCCCTAAACGTGGTTTGGTTAGCTTCGTCCATCGATTGTGGAAATCCATAAAGAAGTATGTTGTCCCGTGAGTGGTTTTGTTGTTGTGACTCCGTATAGAACTTTTCATTACTTAGTAGGCCCTAGGTGGTCTTAGAGTAATGGGCAAGAATCTATAGTTGTTGCCTTTGTCCATGTGCAGGGTAGAGTCGGTACATAGGATTACATTTTATCTTTTCCTCGGCTGAGTAGCCTGAGTGGAGCTTACTGTTTTATTACAGCTTTTCCTTAACTGTGGCATGATATCTATTAGGATGATATGCATAGTTTGAAGGATGAAAATATGGAGTTTTACGAGATAAAATCTTTTTTTTAGGCTTGTGACAGCCTGATGGAGCACTTGTGGTTTTTGAGAGAAAAACCCTTTTTAGCTCCTGTGATTGAGCTCATGTGTGTATGATTGCATAGCCTGCTTTATAGCTTTATTGTCTATGTTCTATTGGGCTTCGGCTCACGGTGTGGGATTTTGCTGTAAAACCTTTTTAGGTGAGCATGAGAAGTTGACCTAGATTCCTGTGGTGGCGGAAGACTAGTTGTAGTTTCCTGTTTTGGACATGTACTTATACATGTGATGCCTGTTTCAGAAGGCTGGTTATGTACGCATTTTGACGATATATTTATTCATACACATGTTTACTGTTTGTGAGAGTTGAACTGTGGGGATTTTTTTATCCAAATGATGTATATTTTGAGTTGTTGGTTTTCGAACTGCAAATCTTATTTTTCTCAAACGGTGTTTTGATGGGCTTTTGCGTGACTCTGTTGTTTGGGGCGTGACAGTTTTACTCCCCAAAACCATAAGTTTCTCATCGCCTGCATCTAATAATGCCCAATAATCCAGTAAGCATATACAACAAGGTCATATGCATGTCGTACTCTTTTACGGTCTTTCACCGTGGGATAATACTAACCTAATCATCAAACTCTTTGCGGTCTTTCACCGCGGAACAATCACTTGCCCTAATATGCAATTCTTAGCAGTCTTTCACCGCAGGACACTCACATGCCCTAATATGCAGTTTTTCGTATGATTCAACAAATAAAAGTACATGCATAGCCATGTATTGAATATCCACATGCATATCATTATATCGTTCACATAGCCACCGAGATAAACCAACATCTCGACCAAACAATTGAAATCCAAGCTCAACCTCAAGAGTTAGCTCTAAACCTTCAAAATACGTTTTTCAAGACTTTTCACAAGTCCTCCATTTTCAAAACAACCTTTTTAAAAATCACAGACATCCACACGTCCAACAACATGAAATAAACTATAAAACACTTTTAAAGCCATTTCATCAAACCAAACAAGGTTTAAGCACCTAAAAATCACTTTTCATGCATTTTAAAAAGGTAAAAACGCATAATATTGCACGTAGTATCCTTTTTAAGACATGAGAGTCTAGGATCCTACCTCGGTGAGTCGAAACTCGAAGCCTCGAAAATTGAATCTCGTCGGAACGAGAATTCGTCCGAATAGATGCGAAGCCTACGTCGTGGATAGCAAGAATCCACTAACATATCATCAAAAACTAAGCCCCAGGCCCTCAAGAGTCTAGAGAGAAGGTGCAGAAAAGGAAACTTAGTGAAGAAGAAAGGATTTTTCAAAATATCTCCAGGCTGCTGATACTTATGGGCCACAGAAAAAACCCAACTCAGACAACTGAAGTGCTCAATCCAGTCGACTGAACGACCCTACTGTCAACCTAGTCGACTGGGTCTTCTAGTCCAGTCGACTGGACTGCTGCGAAAACAACCCTTAGCGTCAAAACAGGGTTTTTTAACCCCGAAACCAACAAAACAAGCCTTAACGAAACCCAAGAAAACGCGAAGCACATATATACATGCTATTCTACAACATGAAAGTATAAATGAACACATCGAATATAT
>JAOTRH010132790.1:0-14186 GCA_034768845.1 Heliamphora exappendiculata | reverse complement strand
AAAACAACCAACGAATTAAGAATTATTAAATTAAAATAATAAATGATTCAATTTTAAGAATTATTAAATAAAAAAATAGTAACCAAAAAGTTTCAGAGAGTGCGAGCTGGGCAGTGGGTGTACAGAGTCTACGGACCCATTTTGTTTAGTAAGTTTTCTTCCATTTTGTTTAATAAGTTTTCTTCCCTTCTTTTTTATAGCGCCTGTTTGGGATAATTATTAAGCTTGGTTTAAAGAGATTAATTTTTTTTTTAAAAATGAAATAAAAAAAAAAGAGAGTATTTGACATAATTTGAAAAAATAGATACTAAACGAAAAAAAAAAATTAACTTTTTTAAAGTTGCTTTAAAAACTATGCAACTTTATTATACAAATCAATTTAAAAGCTGATTTTTTTTATAAAAAAAAACCAGTTTTGTTATTGATGGCCTTAGCTTTGTTTCTTTAAAAAGACAATTTTCCTTCCTCTGCAAACTGTGGCACTTTTCTTTCTCTGTGAACTTCTGGCGCCGAAAAAGAGAAATGACGTTCCTTAGGTTTTGCAATATGTGATCATTGGAAAAATAGAAGAAACAAAACACAAACAGGGGTTCAATTACCTTGTTGTATGTATGGTATATATATATAGATATATACAGGTAGATATATATATATATATATAGGTGGATATATATGTGTTGGGGTTAAAAATAAAATGAAATAACAATATAGTATAATATAAATACTGCTTATATTAGAAAAAAAATGTAATAGTACATGTTTTATATATATATATATATATATATATACTAGCGGTTGAGGCACACGCGATGCGTGCGTAAGTTAAATTAAAATATTTTGAGGTAAAAATTTTAAAATAGAATAGAATTTTATTGCGTCACATAATTTTTTTTAATAAGAAACAATAATTTTTAAATAGTACAAAGCTTGAAAAAAATTAAAATATATGCTATTTTCTTTAAAAAGGTAAAAATATATCTAAAATAATGTTTAACCCTTATTGATGTAAGCCCTTTTTAATATCATATGGGCAAAATAAAAAATTTGAAATACAATAAAAACAAAAATAGGAAAGAGATTAAAGTGAAGTCATCAACTAAGGGCACTAATAAAAACATAAATCACCTAGTATATTCTTTTGTAATGAAAATCACATGTTCAAATTTATTGTAATAATTTTATGTTTTTTGTTTTGCAAATTTTTAAAAGAAAAATAATTCATCCCAAGATTTTTGATTTTTATATTTTTATATTTTTATATTTTTAATATTTTTTAAATAAATTTCTTTTTACAGTATAAAGTAAATGTATTATTTTTTTTCTGAATTTAGGTATGTATTTTTACAATTATACTTTTGTTCACTTTATGACTTTGTTTAGTTTGTCAGAATTCATATATAGTTGGCCAAGGAATTCATTTTTTATTTTTAACAATTTAAACAGTTTTATTTATAAAACTTGTTTATATTATTTGTAAAAAATATTATTTTTCTATACGAAAATTAAAACTTTGAGGCAATTCTCCAATTAAAAAGTTGAAAATTTAAAATACTTTAAACAAAACAGTACAAATAAGAGAAATGGTATAAAAAAGAAATATAAATTTAATAAAATATATCTCAATAAATGCACAATATCATCTAATTTCAGTCTCTTTTTTAATTTTATCATTGAAAAATACATTATAAATGCAATTTAAAACTAATGTTAGTGTAGGGGAATAAATCCCCAAAACAAAATATCATCGTCACAATTCAGCCCTCATTCCATTCACTGTTAGTGGATGGGACAGCATAGGAAAACTTTTTCTCTCTCTACATATACCCATGGCATTGAAGGGGGATCGGTTTTTGGGAATCTTTATATTTTCTCTCTCAACTGTTGGATTGATTTGGGCGTTGGAGGCTCTCTCTCCGACAACTACAGACTGAAGGTTTGTTTTGCAGAAATTCGATAGATGGAGCACGTAAAGACTGTGGTCATCTTCTTTGTCAGGTATTCTCGTTCAATCTATCAAAATAAATATAATTATAGATCAACTCTATATATTTGGCCCCGTATGTGTGCACGAGAAAGCTAAGAAAGAAGACCCATACCTCTCTCTCTCTCTCTGCTTTTCAACCTCTGCTATGGTCTATTCTCTCTTCACTCCCGTTGAACAATGGACCTCATGTTCTCTCTCTAAGCTGGTGCAGAAAAGCTGGGGCTTGACCCAAACCTTTTTTTTTTTGCCCCTCTCTACGACAAACCATGTCGAGAGTGGCAGCCCCCCTATTTCTCTACTTGATTTTACAAAACATTCTGGTTTTGAGATACAACGAAAATTCAGTAAGAATTGCCGACCGCTTCAAAACCAGCAAACACGCCCATAGATTGCTGCAACAAGGTACATGACTTGCTCACTCAAAACAAAACAATAGTCTCATTCGGGTCCCTCTCTCTAAAAGTCATCAGAGAGTTCGGCGCACAGTTCTTATGCACAGCTCGGCCATGGGTCAGCTCTGTCGTTCAGCCTTCTCTCCTTGGCGCAGACGTGGCATCGATTGGGGGCTCTCCAAACTGGCAGTGGATATCTCGACTGCCTTACATGCTCGGCATGGCGGCATCTCGGCATTAGCTTGGAGCTCGGCACTGGGGCTCGAGAGCTCGGTATCTCGTCCTTACATCTCAGCAACCCAGCTCGGCCCTTGACATTTTCAGCATATTTGGTATTTCGGCTGAGCATTTGCTACGCACTTCGGTACTCAGGTGAAGCTAATTCGCACTACATGAAGACCTGAGCAACAGACCTTGTGGACCACACTAAACTTGTTTTTCACACTTTTTTGCATGGAAGATGTCTTCATCCCTTCGCCTGATCAACGTGTGTCCTTAGCTCTGGACTTGTTCGGCCTCCTCAATTAACTGCCAAACCCGGCGGCATTTTTACACTGGACCTTGGCACTTCAGCAACCCGGATCTCGTCATCTCGGCATTTCGGGGGATGGTGGGAGCTCAGCCTGGTACACCTCAGTCTCTTCCATCGAGCTCGACATCCAGTTCAAGAGCTCAATAGCTCGGTTTGCAGCTGAAGCTCGGCATCATGCTGTTTAGCCCCTAGGTTCTACAACTTTGATCCAACAGTGGGAGAACTCTTGGGAATGAAGCTTGGCCTTTTCATGGAATATCACGGCCGACTCATCCATTTCGGCACATGAGAATCATTCCCAAATTGCCCAGTTCGGTTCCCCAGGTGGACTACTTGAGACATAAAGATATCAAAACTCCTCTCTAAGTTGGCACCACAACTTGCTCGGCACAACGGGTGACTCGGCCATGCATCCCAACATCACTTCTTGCTACTCAGCATCTCGCGAAGCTATCATCTCGGTGCACATTCACCTCGGGTATCAGCTCGGTCGGTTTATCCTCTAGGGAAAGAATGCAGCTCGGTTGGTTTGTGTGATCTCGGTGATCCCATGATCGGTACCCTTGTTCGGCGTACATGTGGCAACAGCTGCACACCACACCTCTCTCTTCTCTCACTAGAGCTGGAGCTAGGATCTCGGCCCTCGACGACTGTAGCTCATCCCAAAATGGGCTCAGCTCTCTTCCGCTCTCTACCTTAACTCTCAAGTCTCAATCGTTTGGAAGTTCGACAGTCTCTCTCAACCGTCTTTCTTTGGCCGAACTGGTATGAACAAGCGGATGTTAATCAGCACCACGGCGCTGTTCGCTCTTGATCTATTTGGCACCGTTTCTTGCTGGTGAAGCATCTCGGCACCTCCTGGTGAAGCATCTCGGCACTATGGGTCAGTTCTCTCTCTTTTTATTTCTCCACTATCATCACAGCCAAAAATAAAAAATAAAAAAAGAAGGGGTACCCGTTGCTGAATAATTAGAAATCCAACTTCAAAGAAAGTTTTCCTTGCAATATATTTTGAGCTCAAAACGTCATTCTTCTTCAGTGCTCACTGTGTTTTACGAGCCAGAGCTGGTTATGGAGCTCTTGGACGATTTAGGCAAGCAGTGCTCGGCGTTGGTTTGGCTCGGCTCTCGCGACCGTGCTCGTCCCAAAACCAACCTTTTTCATTGTCGGGAAGCTCGGCACTAGCAGCAATGTAGGTAGTGTCCCAGCAATTCATCTGGTTATATATCTCGGCGTATCATCTCGATACTTTGGCGAGGTCATTGACACAGCTCGATACCCGGATGTTAGAGTTCGGCATTTTGGCCATCTAGCCGCTTGGAACTCAACGGTACCTCTCATCTCATCGCAATAATCTTTGTTCGGCAATAAGCTGTGGTACGCAATTTTCTTAAGTTAGCCATATTCGTAGTGGTGGGCCCACATGGCAATTGGGAGAATTCCGAGGAGGTATCCCATTACTTAAAGGTTCAGTTGGTGAGACCCACTGTTTCATTGCTCAACACGTGTTTCTCGGCTTCAACGCAGCTGGGTTCATATCTCGGCTTTCTAGCTGATTGCACTATACAGAACCTATTGTCGTACATCGGCACCTTGAGGCATTCTCGGCATCACAGCCATCCATCCCTTGACTTTACCGCAACAGTTTTTAAGAGCTCGGCCCTTACGTGGCGCCAATCCTCGGTCTAATTCGACCTCTCCCACATCAGTAAGTTTGATGATTTATTCGACATCGTTCCTTCTCACTCGGCGGAGCCGTTTCCTAAGCGGGACAGTACTCTCTCTCTAAACTTAATTGATGCAAACAAGCTTGCTTGGTACCACCGGGGATGTTTCTGTCCACATTTGCCCGGCACCTTACTGTTACTGTCTCGGCAAGTCTTAGCTCGGCATTTTTTGTGAGTACATTCGGTGCACAGTCTCAAAGAGCACAACAGTTTTAGGAAAGTGATTTTTATCCTTTTTTTATTCCTGCCTCTACCTGTTGTTTGTGCGTGCTTAACTTGTATCCAATGAGTTGTTATCGTGCTACACAAGTCAAGCCTAGGCAGACTGTACTGAGCTATTGCTGCTGTTGCACAGTGTTTGTTCTATATGTGGTTCCTCAGCACCTCCAATTCATTTATCGCAGCAGCTTAACTTATTTCAGCGCATAAAGTTAGATTTATCTTCTCGGCACCAAATTTAGAGAAAAAATCCTAGCCTAGCCTAGGTGCCGACCATAGCTCTCGGTTATCAGCAAAAATCCTAGCCTACCCTAGGTACCGAGCTTAGCTCTCGGTTTAGTAAAAAACCCTAGCCTAACTTAGGTGCCAAGCCTAGCTCTCGGTTCTCAGCAAAAATCTTAGCTTAGCCTAGGTGCCGAGCTCAGCTCTCGGTTCAGCAAAAACCCTAGCCTAGCCAAGGTGCCGAGCCTACTCTCGGTTCTCAGCAAAAATCCTAGTCTAGCCTAGGCGCCGAGCCCAGCTCTCGATTCAGCAAAAAATCCTAGCCTAGCTTAGGTGCCGAGCCTAGCTGTCAGTTCTTAGCAAAAACCCTATCCTAGCATAGGTACCGAGCCTAGCTCTCGGTTCTCAACAAAAATCCTAGCCTAGCATAGTTGCCGAGCCTAGCTCTTGGTTCTCAGCAAAAATCCTAGCCTAGCATAGGTGTCGAGCCTAGCTCTCGATTCTCAACAAAAACCCTAGCCTAGCCTAGGTGCCGAGCCCAGCTCTCGGTTTAACAAAAACCCTAGCCTAGCCTAGGTGCCGAGCCTAGCTCTCGGTTCTCAGCAAAAACCCTAGCCTAGCCTAGGTGCCGAGCTCAGCTCTCAGTTCAGCAAAAAATCCTAGCCAAGCCTAGGTGCCGAGCCTAGCTCTCGGTTCTCAGCAAAAGCCCTAGCTTAGCCTAGCCTAGGTGCCGAGCCCAGCTCTCGGTTCAACAAAAATCCTAGCCTAGTCTAGGTGTCGAGCCTAGCTCTTGGTTCTCAGCAAAAATCCTAGTCTAGCTTAGGTGTCGAGCCCAACTCTCGGTTCTCAGCAAAAACCCTAGCCTAGCCTAGCTGCCGAGTCTAGCTCTTGGTTTTCAGCAAAAACTCTAGCCTAGCCTAGGTGCCGAGCCCAGCTCTCGATTCAGCAAAAAATCCTAGCCTAACCTTGGTACCGAGCCTAGCTCTCAGTTCAGCAAAAATCCTAGCATAGCCTAGGTGCCGAGCCCAACTCTCGATTCAGCAAAAAACCTAGCCTAGCCTTGGTACCGAGCCTAGCTCTCAGTTCAGCAAAAATCCTAGCCTAGCCTAGGTGCCGAGCCTAGCTCTCGGTTCAGTAAAAAACCCTAGCCTAGCCTAGGTGCCGAGCCCAGCTCTCAATTTTCAACACGATGCCCTGGCTCGCCCAGGCATGCTCTAAAGTTCAAGTTCGACCAGGTACTCAGAGCGCTATAGTGGATTAGAGGCACACGCAACTTCCACATCCTCCTAAAGAAGCATGTAGAAGCTAGGGGCTCTTGTAGGGGAGTAAATTCCCCCAGACAAAATATCATCATCACAATTCAGCCTACATCACATCCACTGTCAGTGGATGGGACAGCAGAGGAAATCTCTCTCTCTCTCTCTCTCTACATATACCCCCCGACAGAGGAGGTGGATCAATTTTTGGGAACCCTTATGTTTTCTCTCTCAACTGTTGAATTGATTTGGGTGTCGGAGGCCCTCCCACCGGCCACAGGTTGAGGGTTTATTTTGCAGGAACCCAGTAGATGGAGCACGTGAGGACTGTTGTCATCTTCTTCGTCAGGTATCCTCGTTCAACCCATCAAAACAAATATAATTACGGATCCTCTCCGTACAGTTAGTAAAAAGAGTAGCGAGATAAAAAAAAAAGGAGAAAAGAAGACACAAAAAATGAATTTAGAACAAAACGTAACAATAGAGCAATGAGATATATAGAGTGACAAAGGATAATGCTTGGTTGTTATACAACAATGCGATGTAGAGATATAAAGAGACAGTGAGATAGCAGAGTGAGTTTGTGAATTTATCTATAACCGTCAATTTATATGATCAAATTTGTCTATAACCGCCAATTTATATGTGTGGCGTTGAGATTTGGGGATTAAAAATGAAAAAATTCAAAGATGTTTTGGAGAATACTTTAACACCTTGAAAACTAACTTTTAAAAATTATATTTTATTGAAAATAGAGTCGTCACTTAGTTTTTGAAAAAAACTAAGAAAAACAAAATCGACTACTGATCTTTAAAACGTTAACAAGAGAAGAGGGTTCGAGGGCTAAAGTACGAATCAGAGAAGGTGTTAGGCACCCAATTCGCCCAACCGTAAGGTTGGCCTCTACTAATCATAATTGGTTCTTTAATATAATTTCTCAAATGAATATAAATAAAGAAAATGAGGGTGAAAAGATAACATTCAAAATCAAGTATAGAAAATACATAAAATATGTACATAATACTCCATGTTGGAACAAATAAAGTGACTAATTCCTAAGTCTTATAGCATGCAATTTTTATCTAAAGGATATATGAAACACATACCCATATACAATAATATTACAACAATCTAAACTAACATGATTTGATTAAAAGAATAAAAATATGCTAAAAATTGACAAAACTACTTAAACATGAATTTGCTACAAAAGAAAGAAAAATTAAACTATCCTAAACATACTTTCAAAGAAAGAAATTAAAACTTGCATTTTATCAAAATTAACTAGGTTAACATTAATTTGATAAATCAATAAAGAAATAAGAGATATAAAATAAGAAATGCATAAAAGAGAAAAATGCTATATTAAAAGAATGCTTATTTAACAAGAAATTTAAAATAAAAATTTTGTAACAAAAGAGAATTTAAAGATTTAAATGAAAAATGTTTGGCAAAGTATGAAAGGTAGAAAATACTATTAAGAAGAAAATCTAATCATTTACATAAAAAATAAAAATAATGAGAATAAAATAGCATTAGAAGGTATCTCTATATTTTTGTGCTTTTTGTTGTTGATAGAAGGAAAGAAGAGAAAAATATTAAAAAGATTTAGCTATTAATATTTTACATTCTAAAAGAGAATAAAAGAGAAGAAAATAAAAAAAAAATAATAATTGAGTATTTTTTTAAGAGAGAATTATGGACTACTTAAAAGATAAGAATTATCTTAAAGATATTTTTGTGATTTTTTGGTTCTAGCAAAATTATAAAAAAAAAATTATTATGATGATAAGAAGAAGAGAAAAAGCGGATAGAACTTTGTAAAATAAACACTACTAAAGAAAAGACATACTAATTAAGATAGCTTGAGAATCTTTTTATTATTTTTAAGCTTGATGAAAATAGAGAAGAAGGAGGATAAAAAAAATAAAGTTATAAAAGAAAAATAAAAATGAAATTTTATAAGTACTAATACTAGGAGAAAAAAAAATACTAAATAAAATTTTACAAGTAAATTAAAGCTAATGATAAAATTAAGGAAATTAAAGTATTACATTATGAGGTGAATAAAACTAAAGAAAAAAAAAATAAAACACTAAAAGACGATTACATTACTATTGAAAGAAAAATAAAAAAAATAGAAAATAAAAATTAACAAAGAGACATTAATCTAAAAAAAAAAAACATTAAAAAAAAATTAAAGCTACGTTAAGAGAAAGAGAAGAGAAAAGAATCTAAAAATAACATTGTAAGAAAGGAACGAAAAAAGATGCTAGAAAAAGTAGATTACACTATTAGAAAAGAAAAGAAAATTAAAAAATAAAGACTAACGAAGGACTATTAAGCTAATATTGAAAGAAATATGAATGCTAAAAAGAAAATATTAAATCAAAAATAAAATAAAACACTAATGTTACAAGAAAATAAAAAGAACTAGACTACTATTAAGAATAAATTAAAGTAACTAAAGAAAATAAAATAAATGCTAGAAAAATTAAACTAATTCTAATAAAGAAAATGACATTAATGTAAAAAAAGAAGAGAGAATGAAAATGAATGCTAGTAAAGACAACTAAATTGATGCTAGAAAGATAAAAGAAATTGAAAATAAAAATTTAACTTAAATGTGAAATGTAGTATTAATTACTATATTCACATTAATGTATGTGCATTATTATAACAATTAATAATATTATTAAGTTGTAATTGTCAAAATATGTTAGCACAATTTAATGATTTAATAAGCTTAATGCAGATGAATAAAGAATTAAAACACGTAAACTAAATAAACTAAAAATTGAACTTAAACATAAATGAAATAACTATAAGTAATAAAGGAAGTAATAAAGTTAGAGCAATTAAAGTAATTCGGTCACTCCAAAAGAGAGGAAATGGAGTTAGAATGACCGGGGATCCAAACAAGGTACCTGAATCGTGGAATCCTCAAATTGAGGAATGTGCCTCAATCCTCGGGTGGTGATTCTAACTTAAGGCTTCAAATAGAGGTATTGGAGGTTCAGGACTCAGTATCTCGGTAGGGTTTTCGCGTCGGGACTCAGAATCGCTCGGTATATCAGCAGAGTCTCTCTCACTCAAAATTCGTACTGAAAACGTACACTCGGGTATGGTATTTATAGAGTTTATCAAGCAATGAGATGCTGCCATGTTTAAGGGACACGTCAGGCCATTTGAAGTTGGTGGTTGCCATCATGAGAGCTGGCGGTCGCCAGGTTTTTGGAAGTTTCCATAAAGTTCTATGACGGTCGCCACTTTGGGCTAGGATTTTTAAAAAGTTCTACGGCGGGCGCCATGAAGAGAGTTGGCGGTCGCCTAACTTGAGCAGCAAGTTTCAATGTTTCATCAAAATTTCATTGGCTTGAAGGTTTCGGGTTTAAATACCGAGTTTGGATCACTTTCCGAGGATCGTACGGAGACACTAATTCACCTGTTTTTATCATTGAATTGGCCTAAAATTAGACGGGATCAAATTGAGGTATTTACAATATGATATTGTTCTAATAACTTCAAATTTGTAATTTCGAATCGTACTATTTATTCTTTAAATTCGAGTCCAAGGTAAGCATAATCTGGTGAAGAACATGATCAAGACGGCGGTTGAAAATTATTTATTTTTCATGTCTTTAAGAATTGTTTACAGGTATATGGGTGGGTATATATATATATATATATATATATATATATATATATATATGTGAATGTGTGTGTGTGTGTTATATGGTA
Source organism: Heliamphora exappendiculata (assembly GCA_034768845.1). Lineage (NCBI taxonomy): Eukaryota > Viridiplantae > Streptophyta > Magnoliopsida > Ericales > Sarraceniaceae > Heliamphora > Heliamphora exappendiculata. The sequence goes on along the minus strand of JAOTRH010132790.1, from coordinate 4,113 downwards.
TTAAAAAGAAAAGGGAAAGGAAACAATAACCAAAAAAATAAATAAATAATAAAATAATAACAACAATAATCTATTTATAAAAATAATACTAATAATAAGTTTTAGGAACAGACATTGTGTGATAAACAAAATTAACAGTGAAACTTAGTCGAATTATTATTTAATATATATTATTTTAGTTCTAATTTGAATAACTAATAGACTTGATTAGGCTAGATATTATAAATTAAATATAAAAAAATAAAGAATAACATATTGTATATATTTTTAAAGTTATAGGAAAATAAATTTTTAGTATGGGGATTAAGTAGTAATTAAATGGCATTTATATTAGCGTTAATTAATTGTAGCCTTTTATATGTGTACAATTCAGGTGACATCATTCTAAATCATTCCATTCTAATTACGATGCGTAACACACTATTTGGATATTAGGTGAGTGATTTTGCATGCTACGTAGTTTCTAAAATTACCTATGCTCCCAATTGATTTTTGAAAAACAAAAAAAAATTATAAGAATTCTTTTTCTATAAAAATATATGAATATTTTTGTTGTAAAATTCTTGTCATAGAAATTATTTTTGATTCATTCATACGTTATATGGAGTTTTTTGTACACATTTATATAATGTGACGTATGAGATTTTATTTTGAGACCATGTTAAAAGTACATGGAATACGCCCTCTACGAAAATGACTTTGGCCGCCAAGAAAAAGGTCATAGCTTTGCGCTCATGGCGACTCTAGTATTCAACAGTTTTAAAAAAAATGTCTGCTATTCAGGGTGATTTTAAACTAATTCTTCTTAGAGAAAATGCTCAGGCACAATCTTGTGGTGACTCTAAGTGCGATATTAGATCCAACAGGTCGAGAATGCCTCAAGTTTTATATATATATATATATGGTACGGTGTACTTATTTTATTTATGGTTTTCACCAATTATAAATCATCGGGTTATTATCATCATTCTGGTGTTGGTTAGTATAATGAGACATGATACATTGATACGCATTACTAGCTTCGAAAATGGATGAATTTCTTCACCAATTATAAAAAGAAATTATTTATGAATTTGAAAAAAAAATTGTGAGTTTGAAAAGCTGCGTTATATGCCATGATTATGTTTTAGTTAAATATATTTTGGATATTCTATTTTGAACTGTATTTTACTATATATGCTAACCATTCACCAAGCCATCGGTTAACGTTGTTATTAATACTTTCAGGTGATTAGCAAGGTCAGTGGCAAACTCTGTAGTACCTTGGGAGCCGATTGATTTTAGTAACCTGATAGGAGTTTTTTGATTTGGCATTTTTTTCCTTTGTTTGACTAGTAACTGTCATGCCCCAAACATCCGGGTCACGCGAAAGCCACCAAAACACCCATTTAAGAAAATAGGTTTTACAATTAGAAATCAAAGCCAATGTTTGAATAAATATCCCCACAGTTCAACTCTCATAAAAACTGTAAATCATGCAATCCCATACATTAATAAGTATATTGCCAAAAGGCGTACAAAACCCGCCTTCTGAAACATACATCACATGTCGAGGTATATGCACAAAACAGGAGAAACTACAACTAGTCTTCCATCTTAACGGGCATCTAGGTCATCTCCTCACGTCCACCTGAAAAAGTTTAAAAAAAAAAAACCCACTACGTGAGCCAAAGCTCAATAGGAACAGACTATAAAGCTGTAAAGCAGGATATGCAATCATATGGTGGGAGCTAGCTCGACCACAAAATTCAACACGATTTTCTCACAAGAAGCACAAGATTTTCGTCTGAAAACTATCATTTTCATCCTTGAAACTATGCATATAAACCTGAGAGTTATCATGCCACATTTAAGGGAAAGCAGTTAAACAACATTCTCCACTCGGGACAACAATCAACCGAGCAGATAAGATAAATGAGATCCTATGTACCGACTCTGCCATACCAGACAAGGTAACCGCTATAGACTCCTGCCCATTGTCCTAGTCCTGAACCACTGAAGTACAGCTAGATAATGAAAAGTTCTATACGGAGTTACAACAATGTAAAACTTAGTTTATGGGATTGCCCCCGAAGGCACTAAGCACCTGATAACCACTTAGTTTATGGGACCACAGTCCGATGGCACTAAGCACCCAACACCCTCGTTTACGGAGACTAACTCGAAGGCACGTAGGTACCTACTCTACACACGTTTCTGGACTTTCACCAAGGAGCAATGGAAACCCACTCACAAACCCATTGTCTCGGTACATCTATGGATAACATTTCAAACCAACCCACAAAGCAGATATACAACACATGTATATATATGTGATCCAATCATGAACCATGGAGATCAAACAAAACATGTAAACACATATTTTCATCAAAACATTTTCCCAAAACTCCGTTTTCAAACCATCTTTTGAAAACTTCCGGTAACCCTTTTTCAAACCATAGAATCTCATAAAAACCTCGGATAAACATCGTACGAGGAAAGCTTGAACCAAAACACATCATTTTTCAAAAAAGCCAGATTCAGTCGACTGGACTCACCCTCGAGTCGACTGAAAAACACATTGGAAATGAGAACCCAAAACAGAAGCCATTTCAGTCGACTGACCTCTCAAGTCCAGTTGACTGAACCTCCCACATGATGATCAAGTCGACTGAACCAGCCCAGATCATGTTTTGAGCTACGATTTTGGTTTCCAAATCTCAGATCAAGTCTCAAAAACACCAGTTTTGATACCTAAAAGCATACCCGAGCTCAAGGCTATCATAAAACCTCAAAAGGAACACCCTTCTTTCGATTTCATCCAACCAAATGCCAAAGAACGGTTTAAACCCAAAACTGGATCTAAAACACAAATCATCTTTTTATGCATTTTTAAACGGTGAAACAACATAAGATTACATATATATCCCTCACACAACAATAGAATATGAAATCCTACCTCGTTGGGTAAAAAACCCGACATCTCGATCCACGTGCAAATTCGAGCTTTGTCGGAATCAAATTATGACTGGATGGATGCGAAGCCCTCGATGCCAATACTAAGGATCAGCGGATGGTCCGTCAAAAATCAAGCCCCGAGCCCCCAAGAAGTTAGAGAGAAGGCAGATAGAAAATTGGAAGAACTTAGAAGTTAAGTTTTCAAAATATCTATTTAGAAAATATCTGAGTTCCGATATTTATAGGCCTCCAAAATATTTTTTTTTTTGAAAATTTAAAATTTGCACGGCAACTTCCTATAACCTAGGGAACCGACCCTGCATGCTCAGATAAACTTAAACATGCATCAAAGCGAATAAATCATACACCGAACAAATATATGCAAAATACATCATTTACATATAAGTCTAAAAAAGAGACGGGTTCGGGTCTCACAACCCTCCCCCCTTAAGGAATTTTGTCCCCTAAATTCACAACAAGGTCACAAGATAAAAAGGTCTGGGTATCTAGCACGCATCTCAAACTCAAGCTCCCATGTATCTTCCTCAGCCCCGTGATGATGCCATAAGACCTTGACATACGCAATAGTCCTGTCCCTCAATACCCGTTCTTTTGTATCAAGAATCCTCACTAGACGTTCCTCATAAGTGGCATCCTCATCAATCTGCAGCTCTGCCCAATCTAACACATGAGAAGGATCAGGCTCGTACCTCCAAAGCATAGAAACGTGGAACACGTTATGCACATATGCTAACTGAGGTGGCAAAGCAAAACGATAAGCAATCTCTCCAACCCTGTCAAGAATCTCAAATGGTCCAATGAAGCGAGGCGATAGCTTCCTGCTACGACCAAATCTCATCAAACCTCTACGTGGTGAGACCTTCAGAAACACATGATCCCTCATTGCAAACTCCAAAGGTCGCCTCCTCTGGTCTGCATAACTCTTCTGGCGACTCTGCGCTGTCAGTAGGCGCTGGTGTATCACAGCAACCTTCTCTGTCGTCTCCCGTACCATGTCTGGTCCCAAGACTGTGGTCTCTTCCACATCTGTCCAACATGCGGGCGATCTACACAGTCTACCATACAAAGCCTCATACGTTGCCATTCCAATACTGGACTGATAGCTGTTGTTGTATGCAAACTCTGCTAAAGGTAGATGATCCTCCCACGAACCTC
>JAOTRH010132779.1:0-14187 GCA_034768845.1 Heliamphora exappendiculata | reverse complement strand
CCTCTCCTCTTTTTCAAGCTCTACAAAAGAATAATTCCTACCTATCCATTCATCTGATCCGAAGGGAAATAATTCATCTAACAGAGAACAAATAATAAGAAGGGAAAGCAAAAAGTAGCAAACTATATGCCAAACCTTCAATGTTTTGAAATTGTGATCTTCATAAAACAAAATTGCGCACAGCCAGTGCAAAAACATAAAAAAGAGCTAGGATGCTAGGATACGGAAAAATATTTGGGTGCTAGTTCTTCCGTGATAACTCTAATGATTTTCTATATGGTTTGTTGTTATTCATACGGCGTAGACATACATGTAAAATCTTGATATGCATCATTTTGTATTGGAAGCTCCTATGTGTATTTTATTTCCATCTTAAATTGATCAAAATATTCTTGTAATTGTCTTTGAGATAATCTAAACATTATATATATATATATAGCAATATAATCGCAAATGAAAAGCCTCTAAATTCTCAATTCTAATTTCTAAGAAAAAGTAATTATTCTCTCTCCATCGTGGCAAGTTCAAATTGCAAATTTCTAGTATTCCTAAGCACACACAAAATCAAGCTATTAATATACAAAAGGACAAAAAAAGTACTACTTCTTCCCTCCCGCCCCACCAGAACCAGTCAACCAGCCGCCACCTAACCCTAGCCGCCGACCACCAAACCCTCGCCGTCCTCCGTCGGCCCTCCCGCCGCCGTCGCCGTCGCCAACCCTCGTCGGCCTTCCAGGAGCTCACGCCGACCACAGTCGACTATCCCAGAAACGTGCGCCGACCCTCGTCGGCCTTTTAGGCACATCGATCTCCCTCGTCAACCCCTCCAGGGGTGACAACGACCTTCGTCGGACCCTTCTAGGATGGTTTCGACCCCCGTCAGTCCATTAATCTCCCTTGTCAACCCCTCCGACTTTCGCCTGACCCTCCTAGGGTGGCTTCGACCCCCGTCAGTCCCTCAAGGAGGGCCTGCCGTCAACCCATCTAGGGCCCCCGAAGACCCTTGTCAATCCCTCCAAGGCTTGTGCCGACCACTGACAAGCCCTCCTCTGCCTCCGACGACTACTGTTAGCCTATCCAGGGCTTGTGACAGACCCTATAGACCACTGTAGGGCCTTTCTTTGCCTCCGACGACTCCTGTCAGCCTCTCTAGGGCTTGCGACAGGCCCTGTAGACCCTTCCACAGTCACTCGGCTTGACTTTTCTCTCTTTCCCTCACTGCATCAGTCTACCAGTGTAGCTCTATGGTGTCTGCAAGTTTGATGATGCTGTGAGGGTCCGGTGTGGTTCTTTGTTATACCTCCATGTGGATTGAGACCTGTGTTTTCTTTTGTGGTATTTTTTTAGTCCCCTTGTTGGTGAACAAGGATGTCAGAGGATTCCGTGACCCGCGAATCCCAAGTTGAAGCTGGTCGGTAGCTTACCACAGAGGTGTTTTCATCATCCACACGATTAGTTGATCGGCGACTTGATGACGCCAATGGTTATGCGTTATGGAAGAAAAGTGTTCTTAAATCTCTACAAGGCATGGAGTTAGATTCCCACCTGTTTGATAATCCTCCATCACGAACATCAACGACTTTTCAGACTTGGATCCGAGATGATGCCCGGATATTTAGTCAGTTGCTCAACTCGATGGATCCTTCTGTTCAGACTTTGGTGGTAAACACTGATACTGTGCAAGAGATCTGGTCCTTAATAGAATCCATTTATTCAGCCACTAATGATCTCTCCCTCTTATATGATGTCATGAAAGGTTTCTTTCACTCCTAGTAGTCCAAAAAACCTCTTCAGGATCATTTTATGCAATTCAAGATTTTGGCTGATGAATTTGATCGCCTTCTCCCGTTCACAAATCAGTTGTCTCAGTTTCAGCAGCAGTGGCAGCAACTTTTGGTGGTGCGCTTCTTATAGCCAGTTTGGATTCCGAGTTTGATTCTGCTCGATCTCAGATTCTTGCTGGGGCAGACATTTCCACTCTCTTCGAGACATTCCGACATGTTAGTCGGGTGTCCCGTCGGGATGAGTCTCGTGGTGCTGGTATATCTCCTGTTGAGACCTCTAATTAGTCTGCTTTAGTGGGTTTTCATAGTAGCCACAGCGGTCGAGGCCGCGGTCGAGGCAGTGGTAACAAGTCCGGTCGTGGAGGAGGTCGTGATGGTGGTCATGAGACCCATACGTGCCACTATTGTGGGATCCGGAGACACATTCGCAGTGAATGTTACAAGCTTCATGAGAAGCCTCCACTGGTGGCCAATGTCACATCTGATTTCAACCAGCAAGACTATATCAAGCCAATATGACTTCCAATTCGCCTTTTTTTTCTCTTGCTGCCACTCGAAATTGGCCGCTTTATCAGTTGGATGTCAAAAATGTCTTTTTCCATGGCGATCTTCAGAAGGAAGTCTATATGGAGCAACCTCCCGATTTTATTGCTCAGGGAGGTCTGATCTGGTGTGTCGCCCTCGTCGTTCTTTATATGGTTTAAAACAATCTTCTTGGGCCTGATTTGGGAGGTTTAGCACGGTGAGTTTGATCTGTGGCAGTCAAGCAAAAATCATACCGTGTTCTTTCGTCGAATAGGCTCCGGCTGTATTCTTCTTGTTGTATATGTTGATGATATTGTCATCACTAGTGATGACCGTGTCAGAATTAGTAGCCTAAAGGCCTTTCTGCAGACACAATTTCAGACTAAAAATCTTGGACACCTACAATATTTTTTGGGGGTTGAGGTGGCCAAAGATAAGCATGAAATTTTTATTTCTCAGAAGAAATATGTGATTGATATTTTGCGCGATGTCGGCCTGCTGAATGCCAAAAGTGTGGAGTCCCCGATAAATCCGAGTATGAAGCTTCTTCCCTGTGATGGTGATGTGTTTCCTCACCCTGACAGGTATTACAGAATGGTGGAAAAACTTAATTATTTAACCACCATGACTAGACCAGATATTACCTATCCTGTTAGCATTGTGAGTCAGTTTATGTCTTATCCCCGCGTTCCCCATTGAAATGTAGTGGTTCGTATCCTACGGTACCTCTATTCTAATTCGGAGAAGGGTCTACAGTTCTGTGATCAGGTTCATTTCCGTACCGAGGGCTATCCTGATGTGGGAAGGATGCCCGATTGATAGGAGATCCACATCAGGGTTCTCTATCTTTATTGGTGGGAATCTGGTATCGTGGAAAAACAAGAAGCAAAGATATGGTGTCAAGATCCAGTGCTGAGGCAGGATACTGGTCTATGGCACTGGCAACATCCGAAATCATGTGGGTTCGACAGCTTCTCACTGAATTAGACCAACTACCAATGGGTCCTACTAAGTTGTAGTGTGACAATAAGTCTGCTATCAGCATCGCTACTAATCCAGTGTTTCATGAGCAGACAAAGCAAATCGAAATCGACTGTCATTTCATCCGACACGAGTATAAGAATAGCGTTATCGATTTTGGCTTTATTCGATCTGGTGAACAGTTGGCTGGCGTGTTCACTAAAACTCTACCCAGTCCCCGAGTTCACTACATTTGTAGCAAGTTGAGCATGATTGATATCTATGCTCCAACTTGATGGGGTGTTAATATATATATTAAGTATTAATATATTGAGTATTAACAATATTCTGTAGGGATGTCCACAGTATCTTTTGTAAGCTCTCGTTGCTTAATAAATACGTGTGTATGTCTCATAATGAATACATGCTTTCTCATATTTTTTCTCTATTTTCTAACAGTTTCGAAGTGTAACGGTCATAGCGTAACGGTAGCGGTAACCGAAGCCATGAAGTTTTCTTTTTCTTGCACAACTCAACAAAAATGAATTGATACGCATGTTTAAATTCTAAAATTGTATTTATTAAAGATTAAGATGTTTTTTAATGAATTTTGTTTATTTTCTAGACATAATTTAACAATTTTAATGAACAGTTAATTAACTTTGTAAAGTAATTGATGAATTTATGTTTCATACATTTATAATACTCAACTTAAATGTCTTTTAAATTTTTTGAAGCTATGAAATATTGTATATAATGATGCACATTATTTAACTTGTTTAAACTTTAAATTTTATATTTTTAAGAGAGAAAGTGAGAAACCCCTGATTCTTTAACAAACCAGTAGATGAAGGCCTACACTAATATTTTAGACTTCAAAAATCAAATTTTAGAACACCTGTTTGCTGAAAATGATTTACAAGTCAAAATCCCATTTGAAATTCCACCAATTACTCGTCTAGATGTATGTTTCTTTAACAAACAACGTAGATCAAGTTCAACAATTTAACCAAAACATAGGAAAAATATGATTCCGGAACCCCTGTTTGCCGAAACTGGCTTAAAAATCAAAATCCCATTTGAAATCCCACCAATACCTCATCTAGATGCATTGACAAGTGGAGATCTACAAGTTCTACACACAAATCTACAATTTTATTTGCAAAAGAATGGATCTTGAACAATTTTACAAAAATAAAAGTCTGAAACTGTAGGAGACTGCACTGCCAAACCAAGAAAATTAAATTAAAGGATGTTTGATCTTCAATACACTTGGATCTTGAATCAAAAGTGTTACTAAGTTTAACCAAACATGGATCTTGACCGGGAAACAAATCAAAAGCGAAAGAAGAATGATGACATTGAACCTGTTGGAGAGTGTCCGAAGTTTCAAAAGTGAAGAATTCATTAAATTGAACAGATCTGAGGCAAAACTCAAGGTATCCACTAGCCTCTGGACTGTTGGGGTTGCTTTGAGTTGAAAATGATGGAAGGCTGATGCTAAAAATGGAATCCGAACAATTCACAATACGAATTCCCGTTACAATGTGCGTAACGGCACCATTACACCCCGTTTTTCCTGTTACACTACCGTTATGGCCGTTATGATTGGTGTAACGGCCGTTACACATGCGAATTTGCCTCTCAACGCTAAATCGGCCGTAGCGGGTAATAAAGGGCACCAAAATCTTTACGTAACAGCGTCACATAAAGGTAACGGCCGCTTTTTAAAACTAAGTTGTGCAGTCATTTTTCCCCCTTAAGTCTGGCAGAGACTGTTTGCAATGCAGTGCCAATACTTCTGAGAAACAATATATCTTGATTTCTACTTTTGACTTGTGTTTCTATCTTTTTTGTTTTTGATTTTAGTCAACCAGTGAAATTGGGCCCATCTGTAGCTAGAATGGAAATTCCAACATGCATATATAGAGTAGAAGTTTTCAGCTCACAATTTATTCAATTGGGACTATGAAATTCATGAGTTTGACTGTTAATTTATGTTTAGTTTGCCCCTGAATTTTATTGAATAGTCTGGACCTTGATTATAACTTGTGTTGGGCTACAATAAGGAAGTCATAAAAAGTTTATTTTCTCTCTCCAATGTAGCACCTCTCCCTAATCCCAGACCTCATTTTTTTTCTCAATTGAACATCAACAATAGAATAAAACTAAAAAGGAAGAAAACACAGATATTTTGAAATCCCCCACTCTTCCATTCCTCCCTCCCCCTTTCCATTTTATATTCCTCATGGCTTCAAATAACTATCTATAATCTTTTAAATATTTAAATATCAATTTACAATTTTAAATATTGACACTCTCTCTCCAACGTGGCACTATTCGATCTAGCAACTCACTTACCCTTTTTTCCCCATTTATTCTGATTTTAATATCTACTTTTCCTCTGTCAACTTTTTATTTTTCAATATCCATTTCTCTCAATAAATATTCTTAAAAATAGTTACAAGCTAATGAGAGGGAGATGATAGTTGATTTTTTTAAAACTATTCTCTTAATGTGAGTGCGAGCGACTAGAAACGACAACGAGGCAAGGTGAGGTCAGAGTTTGTGTTGTCTAATCCCCACCCCCATACTTTGTCGGGGCAAGGGTAGAGAGAAAAAATAAAAAATGTACCAAGAATGGGAACATAGAAAGAGTAATTTGCCAACGAAAAAATGAATGGTACTAATGGGAGTCTGAGTGATATGGCATCTAGGTGACAATCTTAAAAGATGGCTATAAGGATGCTTTAGCGGTTGAGGCATATCTAGAGGAAGAATAAATTTTTTGTTATAAATTCATTCCCTCACCCCCCGTTTTGGCATGTAATGCACAACTAGATGAGCATGGTAATCAAGAGTCAGCTGATTTAGTATTGATCATTCTCTTATTCCATCCATAATGTTCATTGATTGTATTGCCTTGCAAATTCATATGCCCGATATTAATAGTACCTTAGATGATATTCTTACTTATTTTCAACGTTAAAGCAGTGTTGTCACTTGGGTGCCTCAGCTATTAAACCTAGTCAAATATTTCACATTAGCATCTTTTGGCATATTTTAGCCATTCTTGAATGTGAACCACATGCACATTTTACTGATTTTTCTTTGAATTTAAATATTGGTGCAATATTTCATCTGGAGGATGTGGTATTTGATTGGGAAATGTCGAAGTCTCCTGCCTTGTTTGATGATGTTTATGCGGACATGGCTACATTCTTAGTTTTAGCTTATGTGTTTCCCTCAAATCAATCATTTCATAGAGCATCTCAGTACTTTCTTGTAGAGGGAGTTCTTTACCGGTTATATGCTATCATAATTCAAGAAATGTTTTGCCAATAAAAGCTTTATTTTATGAAATACTTTTATTTTTAAAACTTTTCAAAATAGAGTTTTTCTCAATCGAGGAAAAATAATAAGGAATGAGAAGGCATAAGATGATGATATTTTAAGATTTAGGATTTTAGTAATTCTAGCAATATCTTTTATTTTGATTTTGTGGGAATCTTTCATTTTTTGGTAAAGGTAATTAAGATTTTCTTAGATTGTAGTATTTTATTTTTGGTAATTTAATTACGATTTTTTCAAATTCCTATAAATAGACTACTATGTAATAGGGTTATTTAAACTATGATATTGAGTGAAAAAGTTTAGTATTGATATTGAGATCAATAGCTTTTTTTTCTTTTTTGAGTGTTACCTTTCGTTTTTTTATTTCTTCTATTTGGGTTCTTTTCTTATATTTGTTTACAATCTTTTCCGTCAATCGGCATCACCCAGCTTTTGGTCAAACAAAGCTTCCCACCTCAAGCCCGCCCTATGACCCACAATCCAAAATGATCCTTGCAACGAGACACGAACATTCCTCACGTTACAGTTGCACGATGATAGACCCCCCAAAAAAGAAAGGCTACAGGTAAAGGGATTTGAGGATGGATTTCAATTCGCATCTCTCTCTCTTTGACGAGGTTTGAACTTTGCCCAATGGTAAGGCCTTCACGATTCATATCTTGCCAACTAGTAAAGAAGTGAAGGAGAGCAGAAAATGAGTTCGAGAACACTGTAGAACCGCATGATTGATCAATCTGCGTTATTCCTAATTGAAGAAAGTTGAAAAGCCTTTAGAAAACTAGTTGCATGTAAGGGGATGTTCGAGTATCTAATCCCACATTGCTTGGGTTTATAAAGATAATCACTTTATACAATGTTAGGACCTCTCTGCATGGTAGCTTACAATTTTATGTTGGATACAAATTTCTCCACTATCAAACAACAAAAAAATGTTTTAAAAAAAAAACATTTTCTAGAGTATGTTTCCTCGAAACAAAATGAGGCATATGTTTGATTTAAACCGATTACCAAGGGTTAACCCATCCCAGTCCATCGGAGTAAAAAGACACCATAAGCAACACAGATTTGTTCCCCAGACAACTGCTGCACTGTTAATTCAAACCAATTTCATTCAATAACAATGTGGACTTACTAATTTGGACAAAGCATGCCCGTATTTTAGCATCAATTTTCATTTCTCCAACTTACTGTTTCAAAAACGATGGCCTGCATCAGCCATCAAAGATCACTTCACCCGGAAATACAAGTGATCACACGGCTTTGAACTAGCTCCACACCCAACCTTAGATCCCTACACCTAACTAAACTTATGCCAAGTCACGAATTCACAGTCTCAGCGTCCCCGAACTCAATTACAAACGACACATCCAACTTACCGCCCCAATTCAACTCAATCGTTGATATTTCTCAAGAATTTGCACCTTATCCCCAAATATATACATACACATGTATGTATGTATCGGCATAAACCATATCATCTATATAAATATAAACTTGAATATATGAATTTACAGAGTTCCAGCTACTAACAGCTTCAGAGACACTAGAATGCAGCAATTCGAGATTAAACCAAAAAAAAAAAAGAAACGTGTGCTTTGAATCGAGACAATAAGCCAAAAAGAGAGAACAAAATAGATAGGGAAAAAAACCGAATTTATGCGCTTATTTTCTTCGATTCTTCAGCTACATTTTCAGTAAATTTGTTAAAGAAAGAAAAAGGAAAAACACGGAATCAGAGAAGATATATGCGCACCTTGATTCAATCTGTGGTTACAGCTCAGAGGAATGCAGGTTGAGCTGTAAAGTGATAAGTACAAGCCCACCCCAAAAAATGTATTAAGCTTTGAGATTGAGAAGTTTAGAGAGAGAGAGAGGTGAGGGGAACACATGCTCGAATTAAAGGGGCATCGCGACGGCCAATGAGAGCGAAGTACTTCGCACGAGCCAACCGCGACCCTCCGTACGTGCGACGCCTCAACCGACACTTAGGAGAAAGGGTTCACACTTCCAAGTCCAACGCGCTATTTTGTGACAGTCCATTCTCCATAATGGGTCATCGTGGAATGACGAAATTGTCCCTCGTCTTTATGTCAGTTAGACTTCATTAAGACTTCCTTTGCTTCCGGTTTAAAATCTTTTTACAGCTTAAAAGAACATCTTTTATTCGTTTTGCAACCTTAATTTCTTTACACTTCTGTTTATTTATTTTTTTTATTTTTTTACTTATCAACCTAAAATATTTTATATATTTTTGAAAATGTTATAAAAAAATTTAATATTTATTCTTTTATAAAAAAAAATATATTCAAAACCTACACGACACAATCTATCAAATAAAATTCATATTAAATATAAAATTAATATATATGTATATATATATATAACAACTTCTTTTTACTTAACGTTTTTTTGACTTATTATCTATTATCTTTAATTTGAAATTATTTAAAATCAAATAAATTTTTAGATTTTAGAATACCTTTAAAATTCATCAAAAGAATTTTTTATTTATTTAATTTTATAGAGAAAAAAAGTAAGTTTTGAACATTTTTTGAACATGAATTTTAGCAATCTTTGAAGCAAAATATCTTTAGATTGAATAAATTTTTTTGATAATTTTAAATCCTAATATGTTCATCTTCATGAGTAGCGTAATTATGAATTTTGTAGTGTCCAAAACAGATATATGTGAAAAAAAAATTGATTCCAAAAGTATGCTATTGAATATGACAAAAGTAGATGACTTGAATTTTATCCCACATTGGTTAGGAAGAAGAGTTGTGAATGGCTTATATAAGCCAACCTTGAGCTAAAAGATGTGCCCATTATGGGTACTAAATTTTGTGAAAGGGGGATGGCCTACCATGTTAGTCCTAGGCAACCCAAGAGCGGGTGAATTGGGTTTTAAAACAATAATAATAATTTTAACAAAAAAAATTTAAAACCTTTTAATTTCGCAAAACGAATATAACAAAGATATAATCAATAGTGAAATTAAAGAGGTAAGAGAGAAAAAGTAGAATCAGACACCATGATTTATAGTAGTTCGGTTTCTTCCAATCCTATGTCCACTCCCTAAGACTCTCCTTGAAAATTTACACTATTATCGAATGCTTCACATGCGTATTTAAAAGCTTTTACAGCCTAAAAAGATTTCTACAAACACTCTCTATTTTTTTAAATACTATTCAGCTTTTCTTTAAGAAGTTAGCTTACTCTTTTAAAGGATTACAAAGGTGACTCACCCTTTATAATAAATGAGATTGAATCAGAAATTCACAAACACTCACTCTTTACAATGATTTGCTAATAAATGTACAAGGAAGTAAGAGTATTTAGTTGGAGGAGTAAATACAACAGTAAATGCTCTATGAAAAATAAAAGCTTTCAATGCAATCAATAGAACATTGTCCAAAATTTTGAAGCTCTGAGATTTACTCTGTATATAACCCACTGAAGTAAATTATCGTTGGTGGTTAGTGTAGGCAATTAATGCTTCTGAAAATATTATCGTTTAAATCGATGCACTTTTGAAATTCGTCACAGGTGTCGACACAAACTTGTCGCGGCCTTGGTTCTCGGGCAAACGTGTCGACTCAATGTATCGTTGGTGTTAACCTGATTTTTGTATTTTTTTCACCCATACTGTGGTGTCGACCCTTTTATTACTTCAGTTTTCATATAGGACCTTAGTGTCGACTCATATTAGAGTTGGTGTCGACTCAAAGATTTCTGGTCTACTCATGGTGTCGACTCAAGTCTTTGTTGGTGTCGACTGATATGAGAGACTTTAGCTACTAAAAATTTGGTGTCAACACATATCTTTTTTGGTGACGACTCAGCCCATCAACTTTGTCTACAGGAAAAACAATATCGACACTTCTTTGCTTTGGTGTTGACCCTACCAGTCAGACTTGGCTATTGGAAAAATGGTTTCAACACTGAACGTCTTTGGTGTCGACCCAGGTAGTCCAAATTTGGCTACTGGAGTTTTAGTGCCAACACTTATTTGCTTTGGTGTCAACCCAAACTGCTGGTTTCCAATGGATGCCTTTATGTCGACTCATTTGCTTTGTGGTGTCGACACATTTGCCTTAGTGTTCGGGGGATGACTTAAAGTTTTAGTGTCGACTCATTTCTTTATTGATGTTGACTGTAGACACCTCAATTTGACCAAATCGAATCTTAGGCACCTATCTCAAATGCTCCCCAATGACGAAAATATGTAAATTATGCTCAAGGATACTCCCAAGCAAACAAAGTGAGAAAGTTGGTTTAAAACCTAAGAAATCACCAAAAACCTTAAGGTCGTAACATCTAGGTCCTCACGGCTGCCACCTTTTTGAAAACCATAGAGCAGGTTGTGTCCTTACTCTTACAGTCGCCACCTTTTGTGATTCTAGAACAGGCCGCGACTTCTATTTGTCATGGTCACAACTTTCTTGTAACCTTAAACCTGGCCGCGACTCTTGAAAGTCGCAGTTGTCCTTTTCATTGCCATAAAGGTAGCAGCCAGCACGGTACAAAAGCATAAAGGTAGCGGCCACCACTTTGGCACCTTTTTAGACAAGTGAAAGCATTCTAAAGGGGGTCTGTGTTGCCTCTTTGCCTATAAATAGGCACTTATTTTCACAAAATCAAGAAGTGAAACAATCTGAATATCGAAACTCTGTCAATTTCGACTCCCGCCCGATATTTCAATACTCAGACTATACGTTCTGAGCCTCGTTCGTGGTTTTTCTTGCACCAAAGAGAACATGGAGCACGATTTTCTTGACGGTATTTGACTCCCACATCCGATAGGGCATACGAGGCAGATATATACACGAAGTAACCTTAGAAAACCACAACATTTTTATAAACTCTCAGCTTCTCTCTCTCGAGGTTGTTGTGATTAATGTTTCCATTGGTTATTTACTCACTTGTCGTTCATTTCAATCAAAGCATACTATTATAAGTTTTCTTTATTAGACAATGTTTCTTTAACCTTCTATTTTATATAGAACAATATATCTCGATTTATTTTCACGTTTATTAGCACAGTAGACACATAAAAAGTCTTTGTGGTTCTAGAAATATCGCAGCCACGACCCTTGATTGTCATGGCCATGTGGTTTGTTGAACCTAAAGTAACGATCGTTATGTTTTTTTTTTGCCGCACTTTCTTCTCCATATTTATCACGACTGCAAATATCATGTTGTTACGATTACGAGATTTATGCGAGGCTAATAGCATGAAAACTATGTTTTAAACCTTCTATTAATTGTTTTAAGGCTCTGTATATTCTGTTCTTAGAAATAGTGCTTCTATAGGGGATAAAGGTGTCAGGATTATATAGTAAAAATCATAGATTTTGTTAGTTTTAGTATTTAATTTTATTTTTTAATAAAATTATTTTTCTATTTTATGAGAATCTTAATGAGTAATATATGCAATATTATTTCTTTAATGTTATGTATAGATGTCATTCATTCTATATAGTATTTAATCTGGTGTGTAGAGTACGGCTTACACATAGAAGACCAGATTGTAGGTTCTTGCAAAATATAAGTTTTAGTTCACAGTTTAGATAGAATTGGACAAATTATCGATACGACTGTAGTACAGAATTTTAATAGGTATGTCTTGATTACGAAAAACAGATAATAACATCGTCTATTGTTACAACTCACTGTACTAGTACACTTTTTGTGTATTGAACAAGACCATGTTGGGGTAATTAATTTTATACTGACTATATAAATTAATTCACACCCCAAGGTTATTATGAGTGCTTATACTCTTAATCCCAAAATAATTATTATTTATATATATTTAATATTCATTATTTTGATTCATTAGTGGATGGGATCTTTTATGAATTAATAGTCTTCATGAGTTGGATAACAGTATTAATTATATGGTGAATATTAATTATTAACTGAATTCACGTCTCGATTGTTCGGAATTGACGATACCCCCTTAAAGAAGCTTATAAATTTTGTTCGGGCCAAACCCTACAGGTGAATTTAATTATCCGTCCGTCAAATAAGTTAAGTGAAAGAACTTAAGGAATTTTAAATAAGCCGATTAAATTAAATTGTCAGTAAGTAAATTTAATTGGCGGGTATCGAAAATCTTAACGTGCATAGATAAGTTAAGTATTTAATAACATGAGCTCGAATAATCGATTTTGAGAATGTAGATAGGAGTGCAATTACAATTCTTTAGTAGTATGAATAGTAATTTATGTTTTTATAAAATTGTCTGAGGGGAAGACGAATTTTCATAATTACATTAGAAGCTCAAGTTATATTTACTCCGCAAATACCTGCTGTAGCCTTATATATATGCGGTTATGCTAACCATATTCTTCATTCCACACTTTGTGAATTAGGGTTTTCGCACAAATCCTAAGAGATTAGATTAGCAGGTTCAAGATCACGATAGATCGTAGATCATCTTACGTTCGTGACTCGTATTCGAAAATACAATAGAAGGTTTGTATTGGAGCTTCAACTTGGTGTTTACAAACCTGTGGTTGTTGCAGTAATCGAAATCATTCTACCAGATTTCAAAAGGTATAATCCCAAATCTAGCTTTGGGAGTATAGATTTTATTTTGATTATTCAATATCAAAAAATTTTAAACTAGAGCTTATTTCGGCGATTGTCTCTGTCCAGTATTTTTTTTAATCTAAAAATCGTATTCAAATCAATAATCTTAGAAAATTTGTCTCCTATAGAAGGATGGTAGATCTAGTCTTGATATAATGGGTTATGGTCTCTGTCCTGAGTATCCTATTCATTTGAGTTTATTTTGGACCTTGTATGATTGAACATACATTCTAAATCTCAAAATGCCTTGGCCGCAACCTTTGGTTGTCACGGCTGTAACATTTTGCATCTATTTTTCTCACGGTAACCCTATTGTTGTCACGGCTGCGTATTTTGTGACTTATTGTTTGCTATGGTCGTGAGTTTTTGTATATTTAGTAGCTTAATTATAATGCCCAAATCTCGTGTTCATTCTGTACAGCTTGTGTATAGCATGTTAGAAATATAAACATTATTGTATGATCCTTAAGATTTTTCTTGTTTCGTTTACCTTCTCATCGCGGGGTTTTCGCTTTACTTTGCTCAAACAATACGTGTGGTATGTTTTGAAATGACAACCAAGTTGTATGACTCTTAGAACCGTAGTTAGAATTTTTCCATTCTTTGTTTGTTTTTGTATAAACTCTCTTTAATTTCCTATTCTGTATATGTTACATTTGAAAAGTTTAAAATAAGAACTAATATTGACAAAGTAGAGACTATTAGGGTTGGTATATTAAAAATTATATTTTTAGTATTTAATTTTATTTTTTAATAAAATTAATTTTCTATTTTCTGAGAATCTTTATGAGTAATGTATGTGTATTATTTTTTTGATATGCATGGATGTCCAATATTCTGTATAGTATTTAATCTAGTATGTATAGTACGACTTACACACAGAAGACCAAATTTTAGATTCTTGCAGAATATAAGTTTTATGTTCACAATTTAGATGGAAATGGACATACCATCGGTACGACTGTGG